>WNWK01019122.1:0-38465 GCA_009830355.1 Cherax destructor
ACTGAGTATCCCCAGTGCAGTATACTGAGTATACAGTGCGTATTTTGAGTATACAGTGCAGTATACTAGTATACAGTGCAGTATCTATATACAGTGCAGTATACTGAGTAAAATGCAGTATACAAAGTATACAGTCAGTATACTGAGTATCAGTGCAGTATACTGAGTATACAGTCATTCTTTTAATTATAAAAAGTGCAAATACTGAGATACAGGCAAAACTGAGATACAGTGCAGTATACTGAGATACAGTGCAGATACTGGATACAGTGCAGTATCCCCTGAAAAACAGTGCAGTATCTGAGATACAGTGCAGTATACTGAGATACAGGCAGTATACTGGGGGCAGGGGATACAGGCACACCGGGGATCCCGTACTGGTACACATCACCCCCACATACAACACCTGAGGAACAGAAAGATTCAGGTATTTTTCCTGGGTAGAGGCATGGGACTAATAGGCGGCAGAATTTTGGGATAAAAGGGAAATCAGAATGGGGGCTTTTCAACTTGTTCCACAGGGGTCATTTTTGGGGCCCCCTGTTGTTTACAATTTACATAAACAAATAATGGGGGAATAAAATTGCATAAGTAAATTTGCTGATGACACCAAAATAGGCCGTCCAATTCATTCAAAGGGGACATTGGGGGGACTCCAGGATGATTTGAATAGACTGATGCAGGGGGGTTGGGAGAAGTGGCAGATGCAGTTTTAATGTAAACAAATGAAAAGTTCTTTTTGGGGCAGGACAAAACCATGCCACATATAAGCTGAATAAAAAGATCTTATTACTTTTTGCGAAAAGGGATTTAGGAGTTCTGGTTAGTAGTAATCTGAAGCCTAGACAACAGTGCATAAGTGTTCGCAATAAAGCTAACAGAATCCTTGGCTTCATACCCAAGAAGATAAATAACAGAAGTCCTCAGGTTGTTCTTCAACTCTATATTTTGGTTAGGCCTCATTTAGATTATGCTGCACAGTTCTGGTCACCGTATTACAAAAATGGAAAAAATGCACTGGAAAACGTACAGAGGAGGATGACAAAGTTGATCCCATTATCAGAAATCTTCCCTATGAGGTAGACTGAGGGCCCTTTAATCTGCACCCCTAGAAAGGCGTAGAATTAGGGGGATATGATTGAGGTGTAAAATGGAAAACAGGGAAAAAAAAAGGGATGTAAATAGCTTTCTGAAAATATTCCCGCCAAGACAGGACTCGCAGCAATGGTTTCAAGTTAAAATTCAAATTCAAAATTAAATCCTTTTTTGGGAATAAGGTGGGGGGGGTACTTATAGTTAAACATTTTAAAGGGTTGATAAAAAAAAAGATGGGGGTTAAAAATTTGGCCTAGGTAAAGCAGGCCCCTTCTTTAATTTGGCAATTCCCTTATAATGATAAGGGGGGGCCCACTAATAGGGGGGGGTTTTAAATTTGGTTACAGGTTGTAAGGTTAGGTTTCCAAAATTTGGTACTTTGGTTTTAAAAAAATTGGGGAATTTAACAATTAGGTTTTTTTTTTTAAAAAGGTTAAAAAAGATTAGTTTTATTAATTTAATTTATAAGGTGATATATTCATAATAAGATTCCAATTGGAGTTCCCTTAAAAAGGCAAACCCTTTTTATAGTTAAGGGAAATTTTGGGAAAAAAATTGTTTAATTTTTTAACTGTGCAAATTAAAGGGAATCAAAAATATTTTCAAAAATTATTTTGCTTTTATAATTGCCAAATTAAGGAAAAAAGTTAAAAAGTTTCAGATAGGAAAGGAAAATTTAAAAATTTGGTTTGGTTAAAATAAAAAATTTAAAGATTTTAGATTTTGCCACCGAAGTGGCTAGTTTATTGTGCACCCCATATCCATCCTGTGGACGGTAGCGCAAGAGCATATGGATACACAAAAGGCCTAGGCACTAGGCCCCAAAGGGTGCTCAATTGTACATTTGGGTTTATATCTAATTTCAATTATCTATTACAAGCAGGTATCTTATTTCATGAATAAGATATCTTGACATGTCACATAGGTTATTATATTGTCATCTCTATATTCCTCAATAAGTGCACAATTAACACATAGTTTCAAGACAGTGACCATATGTCTGATCACATAATTTGCATTTAGTTTGATCATCATCTGTGTCTCCCCCAAAATGTCAGAAATACCTGTAGCCAAGCCTAAGCCTGGCCACTACAACATCAGTCAGTCTGTTCACATTGAAATTGCTCCACAAAAATGCCCACCCGTGCTCGCATTATCATGAGCACAGATAGGCATGTTCATGGAAATTAATTTGGGTTTATATCTACAGTTCACTTATCTGTTACAAGCAAATTTAGGAAATTTGCTTAGAATAAGTGGTATCCTACCTTCACTAATAAGATATCTTGACATGTTTATTATTGTTATAATTGGGTTCATCTCTATATATTCCTTCAATAAGTGGACAATTTAGCACATAGTGTTCAAGACAGTGACCATATGCCTGATCACATAATTTGCATTTAGCTTGATCATCATCTGTGTATCTCCCAAAACTGCCAGAAGCATTTGTAGCTGCCGAAGCCTGGCCACTACAACATCTGGTCAGTCTGTTCACATTGCAAGTTGCTCCATACTTATCTACATTCATGTTATCATAGTGGGTTATAGATCTACTCAGGCTCTAACCCATTCCTATAGCTATCATTTTCATTATTTATTTCTCTCCTAATATTATTCCCAATGCTAGACACAGATATACTAAAGTTATATTCTACATTCCTAAGGTGCTCTTCTTGGCTAACATATCAACTTTATCATGAAGGAGTAATCCAATGTGTGATGGAATCCAGCAAATGTACTTGACCTTTGTCCTGGATTTTTGAGTATCTATACCTGGCTTCTCCAATGAGTGCTGTTAGAGTCATTATATGAGTCAAGAGCCTTCAATGATGACATATAGAATCAGTAATGATGATAAGTCAAGCTCAGTGTCATAAGTTACTTTAGTGCCATAAGGATTGCAAACAATCAGTTTGTAGTGTAGACGCCCAGTTGTTAATTTATGCTCTAGTTCAAAAAAATTATTGTTCTTAACTAGGGAGGTGGCAAACTAGAGCAGATGCAGCCCTGCCAGAAGACTCCTGTTTAGATCCATCAGTGTATAACTTGAGATAACTTATTACTACCAGCTAGGCGAGAAATTTCCTCTTGAGCAGTTGCTTTAACAGTGATTTAAGGAAGGGATTACTAGCAATGAGCTTCTCTGGGAGGGACTTGCAGGTATGTGATATTAAATGAACATTCTCCAGATGAGGGGTGAAATGCTCTTGTTGCCTACAGTAGATACATTGGTCTTATCACTCGATGTAAAAACATTTCCACAGTTGCTGGAACAAAAGATCCAGCATGGTGAAACTATTCCTGTGGGACTACAATGTCACCAGTAACTATCTCTGGGGACTACATCACTCAGTGTAACTATTACTGGGACTAAGCACACCAGTGAACTATTCCTGGGACTACACGTCATCAGTGAAACTATTCCTGGGACTACACGTCACTCAGTGAAACTATTCTGGGACTACACGTCACCAGTGAAACTATTCCTGGGGACTACACGTCACTCAGTGAAACTATCTGGGGGACTACACGTCACCCAGTGAAACCATTCCTGGGGACTACATCACCAGTGAAACTATTCCCAAAATTACACGTCACTCAGTGAAACTATTCCTGTGACTACCAGTGAAACTATTCCTGGGGGACTACACGTCACTCAGTGAAACTATTCCTGGGGGACTACGCCGTCAGCAAACCCTGGGGACTACACGTCACCCAGTGAAACCATTCCCTGGGGACTACACGTCACTCAGTGAAACTATTCCTGTGACCACACGTCACTCAGTGAACCATATTCCTGGGGGACTACACGCTCTACCAGTAAACCATTCCTAAAGACTACACGTCACTCAGTGAAATCATCACCGTCTAACCATTGTTAAGTTTAGCTGACGTCTTCAGGCGTGAGCTCATGCACTCCTCAACCTCCGGAGATAGTGTCCACAACCTCCTGGAGGTGTTTGTGTTTGTGCATACTGTACCCATTTGTGGCTTAGGTCGAGACTCAGCCCGCCCCGCCTCTTCACTGATTGCTAATAGGTCCCCTATCCTGCTCCATGAGGTTTATCATACTTCGTCTTAAAACTATGTATGGTCTTCGCCTTCACTACATCACTTGCCAGACTATTCCACTTCCTGACAACTCTATGACTGAAGAAATACTTCCTACCATCCTTTGACTCATCTGAGTTCAACTTTCAATTGTGACCCTTGTTTCTGTGCTTCATCTCTGAATATCTTGTCTCTGTCCAATTGTCAATTCCTCTCAGTATTTTATATGTCGTTATCATGTCCCCCCTATCTCCCAGCCCCAGTGTCGTCAGGTCGATTTCCTTAACATTTCTTCGTAGGACATTCCCCACTGAACTAGCCTTGTTGCAAACTCTTGCATTTTCTAATTTCTTGACGTGATTGACCAGGTGGGTTGCAAACTGGTGCTGCATTACTCCAATATGGGCCTGACGTACACGGTGTACATAGTCTTGAACGATTCCTTACTGAGGTATCGGAACGCTATTCTCAGGTTTGCCAGGGCGCCCATGCTGCAGCAGTTATCTGGTTAATGTGCTTCTGGAGATGTTTAGGATATACTCACCCAGATCTTTCTCCTGAGTGAGGTTTTCAGTCTTTGTGTGTGTGTGTGTGTGTGTGTGTGTGTGTGTGTGTGTGTGTGTGTGTGTGTGTGTGTGTGTATGTGTGTGTGTGTGTGTGTGTGTGTGTATACTCACCTAATTGTACTGCCTAATTTTAGTTGCAGGGTCAGGACTCAGCTCCTGGCCCCCGCCTCTTCACTGATCAAGCGCTGGGTCTTCTCTCCCTGCTCCTTTGACTCATCTGACTTCAACCCACTGTTCCACCAGACCCATTGTTTCTGTGTTCCCTCTCTGGAACATCCCTGTTCCTGCCATCCACCCTGTCTATTCCATGTGCAGTATTTTGTATGTCGTTATCATGTCTCCTAACCCTGTCTCCAGTGTTGTCAGGCCGATTTCCTTGTCCCTTTCTTTTCGTAGAACATTTCCCTTAGTTTGAACTAACCTTGTCGCAAACCTTTGCGCTTTCACTTCCTTTGACGTGCTTGACCAGGTTTGTGTTCCAAACTGGTGCCGCATACTTAGTATGGGCCTTGACACGTACACGGTGTACAGTGTCTTGAACGATTCTTAATAAGTTATCGGAACGCTATTCTGGTGGTTTGCCAGGCGCCCATATGCTGCAGCAGTTATCTGGTTGATGTGCTTCCGAGACGTATTGGTCTTATATCACCCTGGCAGACTTCTCCTTGAGCGAGGCTTGCAGTCTTTGGCCACCTAGTCATACACTGTCTGCGCCCCTTGCCCTTCCCCGATCTTCATGACTTTGCATTTGGCAATTCGGTAGGCCAGTTGCTGGACCAGGTGTCCAGCCTGTCCAGGTCTCTTGAAGCCCGCTTGATCCCTCATCTGATTTAATTCTCCTCATTAACTTCATCATCTGCGAACAGGGACAGATCTGAGTCTACCAAGAATAGCACTGGTCCTAGGACTGACTCCCTGTGGGACAACCCTGCTTCGTCACAGGCGCCCACTGTGATACCATCACGTACCATGACCCGTTGCTGCCTCCTGTCAGGTATTCTCTGATATATTGCAGTGCCCCTTCCTGTTATACACACCTGTTATTACCATTTTGTCCTAGGCACATGTCGATTAGACACTAGGCCTGTGTGTACTCACCAGTTGTACTCACCTAGTTGTGGTTGCAGGGTCGAGTCATATCTTGGCCCCGCCTCTTCACTCGCCGCTACTGGGTCACGCCCCCGTTCCTTGAGCTTTATCATACCTCTCCTTAAAGCTATGTATGAAACTAGCCCACTACATCGCTTCAAGCTATTCATTTCACTTCCTGACCACTCTCTAAGGAAGAAATACTTCCTGCATCCCTGTGATTCATTTCTAACTTCCAACTGTGTCCTTGTTGCTGTGTCCCATCTCTGAACATCTTTGCTTTGGTCTACCTGTCTTTTCCTCTCAGTATCTTATATGTTATCATGTCCCCCTTATCTCTCCTGTCCTCCAGTGTCAAGCCAGGGTCGATTTCCCTTAACTCTCCTCGTAGGACATGTCTCTTTAGCTCCGGACTAGTCTGTTGCAAACCTTGCACTTTCTCGAGCTTCTTCACGTGCTTGGCTAGGTGTGGGTTCCAACCGGTGCCGCATACTCTATGGGCCTAACGTACACAGTACAGGGTCCTGAACGATTCTTTATTAAGAGTTCGGAATGTCATATTAGGTTTGCAACAGGCGCCCATATGCTGCAGCAGTTATTTGGTTGATGTGCGCTCAGGAGATGTGCCCGGTGTTATACTCACCCCAAGGTCTTTTTCCTTGATTGAGGTTTGCAGTCTCTGCCCCCTAGGCTGTACTCCGTCTGTGGTCTTCTGTGCTCTTCCCCAATCTTCATGACTTTGCACTTGGTGGGATTGAACTCCAGGAGCCAATTGCTGGACCAGGCTTGCAGCCTGTCCAGATCCCTTGTAGTTCTGCCTGGCCCTTGTCAGACTGAATTCTTCTCATCAACTTCACATCATCTGCAAACAGGGACACTTCTTAGTCTATTCCTTCCGTTATGTCATTCACAAATACCAGAAACAGCACTGGTCCCAGGACTGACCCCTGTGGAACCCGCTCGTCACCGGCGCCCACTCTGACACCTCGCCACGTACCATGACTCGCTGCTGTCTTCCTGACAGGTATTCTATTGCGCCCCCAGAATTGGGCCTCAATGTATATATTGTATATTTCCATTTTCTATAATTTTATATTGCTGATATTCTCGTTAATATCTTGCTTTATATTATTATTAGACTATTATTTGACTTATTTAACTTAGCTCTATTTATTAGGTAGGATGTTATATTTTGTTGTGTTTGAGAGTGTGTAGTAACTGCCTTGGAGTTGGCAAACTACTGTTGTGCTGCCGGCTTCTAGTTGCTGGGAGGAGTCAGTCGCTGAACACACCTGAGCTGGGTGGTTGTTTCTCGTCCCTCGCTCTCTCTGGCCTGCTGACCCTCGTCGAGTCAACACCTCACTCTTATTTCTACTTGTTTTCTCGACATTAGACTCTGTTGGGTAGAGTATGCATTCGTTGGTGAGGCGAATCATACTTCTAGAACTCTGTGTAACTCTGTTCACAGAGAATATACTAGACAGTGATTTTCGACGTTGTTCTGGGTTGTGTGTCACATTGACACTCTGATAAAACTCAGGTCTCGAGCTATAGCTCTGGACCTAATTCGATAAGGCATCTGTGCACCGCCACAGTTTGGGATTGTTTATGCTGAACCTAGCTTCAGTAGAAAGGGAGTTTGTGACTGTTTTGGAGGATCTACTGATGGTCCCCAGTTAGGGTCGATTTTCTATCTTGTTCCTGACGCTGTGTTGCTGTTGCCTGTTATATTGCTGTTCTGCAATTGGTCATTTTACTGGACAATCAAGCTGTTCTGATTGTCAGTTTGTTAGAGCAGATAGCTTAAGAGAAGTTCAGTCGTACACTGGTTGAGTCGCGTCTTAGAGTTACCGGGAGCACACTCATACACACATTTATTCTTATTTGTATATATTATTGTAATTACTGACATTGTACCTGATGGTACTTTGAGTCATTTATATATATGTGCCTCAGCACAGACTTATTGTATATGAGAGCAGTGTAGGAGCTACCCTCCCAATTAATCCTAATTGATATCTTAATTAATATCTTTATATTTGATTTACTTTGCTACCCTAGATTTTCTCACTTTGATAATAAATCTTTTAAATATATTTCGTTGGTTAGTACCCTATCAGTTGCAATCCTCTTAAGCTATATAATATGTCGGATAACTGGACCAGGATACTGACTTTGTTGCAAAAGCCCAGTAACAGGCTGGATGCTAGAAGGGCTATCCTTTCTAGTGTTCACTGGAGATGTCTATTACTAATAGATATCGTGTCATTTGTAACATATTCCCTGATCCATTGTAGTGCCTTCCTGTTACCCCTGCCTGGTCCTCCAACTTTTTCACTAATCTCTTGTGTGGAACTGTGTCAAACGCTTTCTTACAGTTCAAGAATATGCAATCTACCCACCCCTCTCTCTCTTGTCTTATTGCTGTCACCCTGTCGTAGAACTCCAGTAGGTTTGTGACACAGGATTTCCCATCCCTGAAACCGTGTTGGCCGTCGTTGATAAGCTCATTCCTTTCTAGGTGCTCCACCACTCTTCTCCTGACTATCTTCTCCTGACTATCTTCTCCATGACCTTGCATGCTGTACATGTCAGTGACACTGGTCTGTAGTTTAGTGCTACGTTCCTCTCTCCTTTTTTAAAAATTGGAACTACATTTGCTGTCTTCCATACCTCAGGTAGTTGCCCTGTTTCGATAGATGTGTTGAAGATCATTGTTAGGGGTACACATAGCTCCTCTGTTCCCTCTCTCAGGACCCATGGAGAGATGTTATCCGGCCCCATCGCCTTTGAGGTATTTAGCTAGCTTAGTAGCCTCTTCACTTCCTCCTCAGTTGTGTGTATTGTGTCCAGCACCTGATGGTGTACCCTACCTCTCCTCCTTTCTGGAGGCCCTTCTATCTCTGTGAACACCTCTTTGAATCTCATGTTGAGCTCCTCACACACTTCACGGTCATTTCTTGTGACCTCCCCTCCTACCTTCCTCAGCCTGATCACCTGGTCCTTGACTGTTGTTCTCCTCCTGATGTGGCTGTACAGCAGCTTTGGGTCAGATTTGGCTTTCGCTGCTATGTCATTCTCGTACTGTCTTTGGGCCTCCCTTCTGACTTGTGCATATTCATTTCTGGCCCTGCGACTGCTCTCCTTATTCTCCTGGGTTCTTTGTCTTCTGTACCTCTTCCATTCCCTTGTACACTTGGTTTTGGCTTCCCTGCACCTTTGGGTGAACCATGGGCTCATCCTGTCTTTTTCGCTTCTCCTGTTACCCTTGGGTATAAACCTCTCCTCAGCTTCCTTGCAAATTGTTGTCACATATTCCATCATTACGTCTACTGACTTCCCTGCCAGCTCTCTGTCCCACTGAACTCCATGCAGGAAGTTCCTCATGCACACATATTCCCCTTTCTTGTAGTTTGGCTTCATTCGTGCAGCCCTTCCTGCTTCCCCTTCCACTTGTAACTCTACTATGTATTCGAAACTTAGAACCATGTGATCACTGGCCCCAAGGGGGCTTTCATGTGTGATGTCCTCAATATCTGCACTACTCAGGGTGAATACTAAGTCCAGTCTCGCTGGTTCGTCCTCTCCTCTCTCTCTGGTAGTATCCCTTACGTGTTGGTACATGAGATTTTCCAGTACCACCTCCAGCATCTTAGCCCTCCACGTTTCTTGGCCCCCATGTGGCTCTAAGTTCTCCCAATCAATTTCCCTATGGTTGAAGTCACCCATTATCAGTAGCTTCGCCCTGCTCCCACAAGCCCTTCGGGCTACTACTGCCAGAGTGTCAATCATCGCTCTGTTACTCTCATCATACTCTTGCCTTGGCCTCCTGCTGTTCTGTGGTGGGTTATACATCACTGCAATTACCACCTTGGGACCTCCAGACTGTAGCATTCCTACTATGTAATCCCCAGCTTCTCCTCTGTCTCCTCTCTCCAGCTCGTCAAAATCCCATCGGTTTTTGATCAGCAGTGCCACTCCTCCACCCCCTCTGTCTTTCCTCAGGATCTGGTACACCATTGGAAAGATGGCATCTGTTATCATACCTGTGAGCTTGGTTTCTGTGAGAGCTATTATGTCCGGTGATGCCTCTTTGACTCTTTCGTGCCACTCCTCCCACTTATTTGTTATTCCATCAGCATTGGTGTACCATACCTTCAGTTTCCTCTCTAATACAGTGTTTTGGGGGGTCTGTGAGGGTGGGGTACCTGGCAGTGTACTGTGGGATTCTATAGTGGAGTGTTGGGTGTGGGCTGTGAGTGTGGGTAGTAGTTTGTGTTGGGACCGTGTGCTTGGTTGTTGGGTTGTGCTTGTTCCTGTTGCTCCATCCTTCTCTGGTTGTCCTCTACTGATTCTGTCCTTGTCTCTTCTCCTCGCTCCTTTCGCCTTTGTGCCCTCTCCCTCAGCTGCTGTTGTTCTGTTTTTGTTCTGTCCCGGTCTAGGAACACCCTCCTGTAATCTTCCAGTTCCTTCAATCGTGGTTTCTCTTGGAGGATTCTGTCCCTCTCTGTCTCTGTCCTGAGAATCAGCTTGAGCGGTCGTTTTCTCCCCTTCGAGAACCCCCCTATTCTCTGAAAATTTACAATTTCGGACATGTCTTCTTCGCCTATTTCTTTGAGTATGCTCTCACTCTCCTTTCTTTCTGCCTACCGTCTTTCAGTGTGTGTCCTTTCCTCTCTCTCCTTCAGCCCATGAATAAACACTGCCTTTGCCCTCTCCTCCTCCCATTGCCTTTACCTCTGCAGCTCAGGTTCCTGTTTCTCCCTTTTTTTTCCTGTCGCTCTTGATGGCATTATCGTTCCCCTGCATTTGCCCTATTCCCCTCTCCACCTGCTCTCAGCTGCTCACTCCATTCGCTCCTTGGCCCTGCTTGGTAGGCAGATGCGGCTGTAGCGTAAGTTATATCTCCTTCCTTCCTGATGAACACCCTTGATGCTGTGTCTTTACTGGTCAATCCTACCTGCTCAGCCATCCTGCTCTCTAGGCCATGTTCTCACTTGCCCATTCTTCTTAGCTGCTCCCCATCTTTCTTGGCTAGGCATCGCTTCAGTTGTGACTCCTTCCTTCCTTACCCCTACCTCTTTTCAATCCCTGTAACTGCTTCTTTCTCATCCATTTTCCGGCTAGATTAGGCTCCTCACTGTTTGCTCTTCCTTTGGAAATCTCCTAGTTTTTCCATCCTTATTTTGCACTGCTCTTCCATCCATTCTTCCTTACCAGAGCCGTGCTCCTCTGGTCCCTGGGTCCTGCGAGTCAGTACCATTTTTTTTTTGTGTTCAGGGAAGTGTAGGGTTTAAGGGGGAGAGGTTTTAGGAGGGAGAGTGGTGGAAGGTGGAGAAAAAGGGGGGGAAGGGGTCTATAGTAAAAGGGGTGGAAGGGAAGGAGGAAAAGAAGAGGGGGAATAGAGGGGAGAGAGAGAGAGGGAGGGAGAAGGGGAGAGGAGGAGCAAAAGAGAGAAGGGAGAGAGAGAGAGGGAGGGAGAAGGGGAGAGGAGGAGCAAAAGAGAGAAGGGAGAGAGAGAGGGGAAAGATGGAAAGAGATGGAGAGAGATTATGGCAGGATAGGAGAGGGTGCAGGGAGGGTGTGGGTTGGAGATGCCAGTGAGGGGAGAAAGGGGGGTGGAAGGGGAGGAGGGAGGGAGTGGATGGTCCTAATGGTCAACTGCTTGTTCGTATCCTGTGTGTGTGTGTGTTTGTATACAGTTGCCACCCTATAATGATGTTAGTTAGACGATACAGTTCCGGAGAAGAGTGAATACTGTTTGTGTGGAACTCATAAATGGAGCCATTTATCCATCGAATGCTAATGTACTGCTGCCGGCTATCATTCGAGATAAATATGGCATAGCAAATGATGATATTTACGGCGTTGCACTCAATGGCAGTGCAAGAATATTCATCAAATTAACGACTACCCAAGTTTATGAAGTACTCGTTGATAAGTTCGAGGACAAGTGTTTGCAAGTAAATGCTACAGTGGAAGTGAAGTTAAAAGATGTTTCCAAACAATACAAATGGATAAAGATCAGAAATTTACCATTTGAGGCACAGGAAATTAATGTAAAGGATGCTTTCAAGCAATATGGAGAAATACATACGGCTGTTATGGGTCGTTGGACTGATGGTTTATATGAAGGTGTGCCAGAGGGATCATATAGTCTTAAAATGACATTACGAAGGGCAATACCTTCATATGTAGTTTTACCTGACTTCAGAACACAAGTATATGTTACATATGCTGGTCAACAACGAACATGTCGTATATGTGACTCATATGAGCACATGGCTGCTGCATGTAATAAACGGCAAGGACGGCGTCCAGATGAGGAGCGTACGAGTAAGGATGGACGTGGAGAATTTCATGAATCTCAGGGAGGTGTGGGCGTGGTCGAAACTGCAAGATGGAGTGACATAGTAACACAGTCGATTGAAACGTGTAAAACACTTCCGGTGAACACACAGGCTGCAATGGGAACAATTGCAGAGGAAGTGGAACTAGATTTGGGTATGAGTGAGGTGATTCCTGAGTTGGTGAGTGGATTATTGGATAGTTCGCAAGGGACAAATGAGATTTGCTCTGTGGAAAAAGCTGAGGAGATTTTGAGTGTAGTGGGGGAAATGGGAGATAATAGTCCTGATGATGGAGGATTGGAAGTGCACGATGTGCAGGTTATTGTTCATAATGAGGATAGGGAAACTGATATGGAGATTCATAATGATTCAAGGAAACGAGCCATGGCCATGAGTGATGATGATATACTTACCCCTGCGCAAAGGTCCTGTAAAAAAGTGACTGTTGATGTACCGCAAAGGCCTTTGAAAAATAAGAAAAGGGGCGGTGATGTACAAGAAGTGAAGAATATGGATAGGAACGGTAGTAATGGACAAGGTAGTTTGGGAAAGGAAGAAAAAAGAGTTAGTAGATCCAAAGGAAAACCACCTCTAATGTTTTCAGGAGCATCATGTTAAATGTTAATGGAGCTATGGCGGAGGTAAGAAGGAAGTGGATTGAGGTGTGCATGAAAAGATACTCAGTGGATGTGGCCTTTATACAAGAGCATAATTGTCGATGTGGTAGAAATTTGATTGTGCCGGATTATAGAGTGTATGCTGGTAGTTCTGGGTCTTTCAAGGGTGGAGTGGCGGTTTTAGTGAAGGAGAATAGCCCTTTTCAGTTGTTGAAGTGGGAAGAGGGTAGGGAGGGGAGGGTAGTAAGAGTAGACGGGGTATAGGGCGGTGTTCATGTTGCTTTCATTGGCGTTTATTTACCAGCTACTAGCGTTAGAAGTGTAAAGGAAGAGTTTGTGAGGAACAATTAATTTATTTTTTGAGAGGGTTGCCAGAGGTGGTAGTATTGGGGGGTGATTGGAACTGTATCATACGAGAAAAGGATGTAGAACCAAGGGGAGGAGGATGTGTGTTGCGTGTTTTGCGTGATGTTTTGGGAAGTGTAAGTTTAGTGGATGTAGTTGCAGGTGGTGATAATGTAGAATTTACCTTTGTAAGGAGGGGATATGCTGCGAGGTTAGATAGGATATATGTTTCTAGAATGATAAATGTTGGTATGGTTACGTGTGTGGATGAGGGATTTTCAGACCATAGAGGGGTGTTAGTTGACTTGGAATGGTCTGGAATGGTCAAGTGGGTGGCTGGCAACTGGAAATTAAATGTGAAATTATTGGATGGCGAGGATGCTGTGCTGGGTGTTGGTGAATGGTGGAAGTGTGTGTGGGAAAAAGGACAGCTAGAGAAGGATATTGTTGCATGGTGGGTGAATGTGGCGAAGCCAGCTATTCAGAAATATTATAGGATGAGAGGTAGAGAGGAGGCGCAATGGAAGTATGGATTACAGACGTATTTGGAAGGGCAATTGGCTGAGTGCTGTTATGGGAGAACGGATAGGCAAGTAGTGGAAATGAGGAATATCAAAGATAAATTGAAGATGATTCATAATGAACGTTTTGATGCGATTCGTGTGCGTGGGGGCATAGAGGAGGTGTTGTGGGGGGATAAGCCCTCTATGTGTGTATTACGAAAATATAGGAAAAGTAGACAAAACATGCGACAAGGGTGTCCCTTGTCGCAGATCCTTTTTGCATGTCTGCAGAATCCGTTGTATTGTTTAGTTAGAACTGGTGTGAAGGATCTTAAGGAGGGTATGGATGGTGACGCAGGGATAGTTGGATATGTGGACGATACAACTGTTTTGGTTACGAATGAAGAAGCGCTAACAAGAGTGAACGAGTGTTTGGGAATATTTGGCATGGCTACGGGATTAAGCATTAATATGGATAAATCAAAATTGCTGGAGATTGGGAAGTGGAGAGGAGGAGGTATAGATGGGTATAGGTGTGATTGGAAAGTAGTTGACAGTTTAAAGGTTTGTGGAATTGTGTTTAAAGATAATTTTGGAGAGGCAAGACTAGTTAATGCAAGGAATGTTTTAAAAGGTACTTTAAGTAGGATGAGTGAATGGAGTAGGGGTGAGGGGACCATACATCAGCGCGTAATTGCTGTGAATACGCTGTTATATAGTAAAATATGGTATGTGGCAGGGATTTACCCAATTTTAAGGGCGGATGTTGTGGAATTTGCGAGGAAAGTTATAAGGTTTGTATGGGGATATGGGAGACATTGGCTGAGTAAGGAATTAGTGATGAAAGAGGTGGGTAATGGGGGACTGGGGTTAATTAACTTAGAGGTGAGACTTATGAGTATGTATGTCAAATGTTGTTTTTTGACAAGGGGGGGCGTGAGGGGCAGACGGGTTGGTGATGTCATGAGACATTTACGTGCATGGTGGAATGGTAAGGACTTGGTACATTGCGAAGATATGTTGAGAATTCTTATGTGTGCCAGAAATCCGGGGAATATTCTAGTCCGACGTTTGGAAAAAGCAGGGAAGGTAAGGGAAGTAGTCGAGGGAATCGCTACTTTTCCAGTGTATGATTGGAAAAGTATCTGGGGTGGGTTAAAAGATCTGAAGATAAAGCCAAGGGTGAGAGAAGTTATGTATCGTTTTTTGCATGGAATTTTGGCCTCTAAGGCAGTTTTATACAGAATGGGATTAACTAGGGATGCTCGTTGTGATATGTGTGGGGAAGAGGATACTGCTTATCATGGGATTTATTTTTGTGAGCAATTGGGGATTATTAGGGAATGGATGAGACGATTACTTAGAATGATGGGAGAGGGAGGGATTCACCCTTTGAGGTTTATAGGTATGGATATAGGCGGAGTGCAGAAAGAAGTTAGGAGGGCTTTATTGTATTTGGCGGTTGATTTTGTGTATGTATCGTGGGGAATGAGGGGGATGTCGGGAAGGGAGAGAATGAATGCTATTGCGGCGAATATGTACAGAACTAAGTGTAGGAATAGGTTGTTATATGGCATGGCTTGGGGTAGGTGTTTTCCAGGTAGTTACAGGGATTTTACTGTTAGGCAACTGGTGGACTTAAGTTGATGTGCGTAGATGAGAATGGGCTGTTCTCCTTCGAGTTGAGAGTTGTGTGTTGGGATGTTAGAGGGAATGCTTGAGGTTTGGATGGCTGTCAATTTTCGAGGGAAAGGGGTGACGGGTGACAATTATAGATGTGTTCTACGACTTTTAAAGACTAATTAAAGTTTTCCATGAATGATGATTGATTGGAAGTGGTGATAATTTGACGGGTTTTGGGACTCAAGTGGGATATGTTAGAGGTGGTTAGCCCAGAGGATATGTTCCAGTTTTTGTTTAATATATTTTTTTTATTATTAAATTATGAGAATTGTTTTGGGTATAGGTATTACTTTGGATGGTGCAGTATAATAGTTGGCTTTTTGTAAGGCAATTGATCATATAGCATTTGGTAGTAACTTTATTATTAGTATCTTTTGTCATATGTATATGATATATAACATATATGTTACGGTTTTTGAAGTGTGAAATGTTAACTTAAAATTTTGGTTTATACTTTGACGGTATACCCCGGGTATAGGGTATGGTTTTCGGAGTAGTAGCCATATTATGTGTGATAGGTATTCATAATGATGTAGTATAATGTATGACGTCAGGCAATGGATCTTATGTATGCAGAAGAGATGTCCTATGGTAGGATTTCAGACATGGTGATGTGGTTTAATGTTTTCACAGTATACAATTATTGACACTGGTTGTACTCTAAATTTCTGAAGTTCTATCTTCTTGTTTTAGTTGATAATCTTATAAACATGAAAGCATGGTAGTATACTGTGCCGTTTGGTTCTTTATTTTCTAAGGTATGTTTGCATACTATTGGGTATTAATGTAAATGTGGAGGAGTTTATATTATCATTTAGACTTTTGCACTCATTACAATACTTGATTCAGTTGGAGGAGTGTTTGTCAACATTTATTTTGTATCTGTTCATTGGTATTTCCGTTATTGTTTATATTGTTCATTATGTCAAAATAATATATTTTTTGTCAATGTATGGTTTGACGTGTGTATTATTGTTATGCAATTGAATATAATTGAATATAATAGTTATTTTGTTAATGTGTAATGTACTTTTCTACTTAGTGTTGTATTTTAAATACCTTAATACCTAAGTCTTCTATGGACATGGGGCAGGAGACCAAATCCATAGGTTTTTGAGTGGAGAATGGCATGGTAGAAATAAGGATATGATTAATGCATAATTTTGGATATGTAATTTTGTAATTAATGTGGAGAGTTATTTAACAATTGATATGTATTAATTCATGGGTTTGATCCTTGTTTTTTGTGCGCATATTAACATTATATCATTTATTGTTTGTGAGGGTGTTAGTTAGAATATACGAAAGGTTATGTAGGGTGAGTTGTTGTAGGAGATTATGGTGGTACCATCCTTGGATTGTCATCAGATATAGGTAGTTTACCTATATATTGTGTAGAATAACTTTATTTGTAATTGTACTTCAATTGTGATTCCACTACTGTGTAATATTGCATATTGTTATAATATGCATATTGCAAGATGGACTGGTTTTATTTGTTACAAAATTGTAATATTGTTTACATGTTGGGAAGTGTTTCTAATTAATGTACATAAAGATGTCATTAATGTACGTAATGATGTCATTTGGCATATGTAATTGTATATAATATGTTTTTATAATAAAATATAAAAAAAAGAAAGCATTCGCTGCTCAGCCTTGGCTGGGGCAGGTACTGGGGCTGCTCTCGTTGTGCTGTGACGCTTGTACCTTCATAGCAGAATGGCGGTACAGTATCGTCGACAGTGAACACTGTATGCATTGAGTTGCTACGAGGAGCTATATACCAGTCCAACGCATCTGTACTTCTACCTGCTATAATCCGTGACAAATACGGCATTGATAATCAAGATATCTATGGAGTGGCGCTCAACGGAAGCACGAGAATCTTCGTCAAGCTGACAACTGGCCAAGTATATGACGAGCTTGTTGATAAATTCGAGGACAAGAGCTTACAAATTAACACGTCAGTGGTGGTGAGGATGAAAGATGTCTCTCAGCAATACATATGGATTAAAGTTCGCAATTTGCCATTTGAGGCGCAGGAAATTGATGTGAGGGACGCATTTAAGCATTATGGCATCATACATGCAGCAGTTATGGGACGATGGAATGATGGACAGTATGAGGGTGTGCCAGAGGGGACATATAGTCTCAAAATGACTTTAAGAAGACCTATACCCTCGTACATTGTGTTACATGAATTTCGAACGCAAGTATAGTAACATATGCTGGGCAGTGGAGGACATTTGTCGCATTTGTGACTCTTGTGAGCACATGGCGGCGGATTGTGACAGACGACAAGGACGGCGACCGAATGTGGAGAAAGGGAAGGAGGAAGGTATGGAAGCACTACTGAAACCACAAGAAGAGGAGAGTGTGGGAGAGACGACAAAGTGGAGTGATATCGTGAAGGAGACTGTAGACGAGTGTCTCACGTTATCGGTGGGCACACAGGACACCTTGGGAGCAATTGGTGAGGAGGGTGCCCTTGACTTTGATATAGAAATGGCAATACCTGAACTGGTGAGTGAATTGTTGGATGGTTCTCAAAGTCCAACAGTGGAGGGAACAGTGCAGGGAGTGGAGGAGGTATTATGTGAGGTGGGAGACTTGGGGGACGACAGTCCTGGTAGAGAGGGTTTTGAGGTGCAGGAGGTGCAGGTGATGATACACAATGAGGACAGGGACTCAGACATGGAGGTGCATACGGATTCTCGGAAGAGATCCATGGCTATGGGGGAGGACGACGTCCTTACCCCGGCGCAGAGGGTATGTAAAAAAGTATCGGTTGACGTTAAGAACAGGAAAGAGGAACAAGCAAAACGGTATGGGGAAGGTAAAGATGTTAGGAATGGGGATAAAAGTAAAGGAACAGGACAAGGTATCATGAAATTGGAAGGGAAGAAAACAGGACGATCCAAGGGAAAACCCCCTTTAATGTTTTCAGGAGTTTAACTTTAAATGTAAATGGAGCTAAAGCAGAGATAAAAAGGAAATGGTTACAGGTAAGTCTTCAAAGATATGCTGTGGATGTAGCTTTCATACAGGAGCATAATTATCGGTATGGGAGGAATTGACTGTGCCTGGATATAGTGTGTATGCGGGTAGTGCGGGGTCTTTCAAGGGTGGAGTGGGGGTCTTAGTTAAGGAGAACAGCCCTTTTCAGTTGTTGAGATGGGAAGAGGGTAGTGAGGGTAGAGTTGTAAGGGTGGATGGCATGTGGGGTGGTGTACGGGTTTCTTTCATTGGGGTGTATCTCCCGGCTATTAGTAATAGGAGGGTAAAGGAGGAGTATGTGAGGAACCACTTAATTTATTTATTGAGGGGATTGCCTGAGGTAGTAGTAATGGGAGGAGACTGGAACTGTATTATAAGGGAGAGGGATGTGGAACCAAAAGGGGGAGGATGTGTTTTGAGTGTATTAAGGGATGTGCTTGGGAGTGTGGGAGTGGTTGATGTGGTGGGAGGAGGAGGTTTGATTGATTACACTTTTGTCCGACGAGTGTATGCGGCCCGTCTGGATCGAATATATGTTTCCAGGGTAATAAGTGTGGGTGGGGTTCAGTGTGTGGATGTAGGATATTCGGACCATAGAGGTGTGTTAGTTGAACTGGATTGGAAGGGTATGGAGGAATGTATGTCAAGTGTTGGATATTGAAAATTGAATGTGAAATTAATGGAAGGGGAAGAAGTGTATAATTTTGAGATATGGTGGAAACTATTATGGGAGAAAGGTCGGTTAGAGGAGGACATAGTTGCATGGTGGGTAGACGTAGCGAAACCTGCCATTCAGAAATATTATAGGGTAAGAGGAAGGAGGTAGAGCAATGGAAGTATGGGTTGCAAAAGTATTTGGAGGGACAATTAGCGGAGTGCTGCACAGGGAGGAATGATAAACAGATGGTGGAAATGAGAAGTATTAAAGATAGGTTACAGGGAAATACAAAATGAACGATTTGATGCAATCCGTGTGAGAGGAGGAATGGAAGAGGTGTTGTGGGGGGATAAACCTTCGGCGTGCGTGTTGAGGAAATATAGGAAACGTAGAAATGGTATGTTAATAAACACTTTGGAAGTTCAGGATGAAATCGAGGATATAAAAGGGGCAAATAATGAAAACAACAGAGGCAATGAGTATGTATGCGAGTGTATGGTTTCGAGAATATTTTAAAGCAAATTTTGGAGTGCATAAGGATGTGAGTAAGCTATTAGATAGTGTTGAATCTGTTGTAACGAAAGAAGATAGGATGGGAATGGGTGGTGCAATAAGTGAAGATGAGATTTTAGAAGCATTAAATGGTATGAGTATGCGTAAGTCACCAGGAGTGGATGGATTGCCTAATGACTTTTATGTGGTGAATTGGGAAGCATTAAGGAATGTGTGGTGCGTTTATTTAATGGTATGAAGGAAAAGGATGCATGGGTGAATCTCAAAGAACAGGAGTGGTAGTGTTGATACGTAAGGATGGGGTGGGAGAGACTATTAGGAATTATAGGGCCCTGTCTATGATGTGTGCGGATTATAAGTTGTTTGCGAAAGTGTTAGGGAATAGGATTAAGAGAGTAATTGGTAAAGTAATAGAAAAAAGGGCAATATGGTATTCCGGGGTGGTGTATAAATGAGGGTTTGCATAGTATTATTGATTTTATTGATGAAAGTGAGGGAGGAGGAGTCTTGGCAGTGGATTGGAGAGCGGCGTATGATAGCGTTGATAGGGAAATGTTATGGGGCATTATGAGAAAGCAGGGTTTTGGTGAGGAGATAGTGCGATGGGCAGAATTATTGTATAGTGATGCGAGATTGCGAGTGCAAGTGAATGGGAAGTTAGGTGGTACAGTATGTATGGGTAAAGGCTTGAGGCAGGGGTGTCCCTTGTCTCAAATGTTATTTGCTTGCTTACAAAATCCGATGTATCAAGTGGTGAATGAAGGGCTAGGAACAGGAGGTGTGGAGGGTTTGGGGCTGAATAGCGGGTCAAAGATTGTTGGATACGTGGATGACACAACTATTTTGGTGAAGTGTGAGGAAGAGCTGGTTAGAGTAAGTGCGATTTTGGAGGAATTTGGAAAGGCAACAGGAATGAGCATAAATTTGTGTAAGTCTAAGTTGCTTGAGATAGGTGCTTGGGTAGGGGGGGGGGATGGTTGGTAGAAGGTGTGGTTGAAATGTGGTTGAAAGCTTAAAGATTTGTGGTATCGTGTTTATGGATAGTTATGAGAGAGCGCATCAAGTAAATGCAGAGAATGTAATAAGAGGCGCAATGAGAAGGATGGGAGGTTGGAGTGTAGGGGATACGACTATTTTTCAGAGTGTTATTGTGGTAAACACCTTGCTGTATAGTAAAATTTGGCATGTTGCGGCGATTTATCCAATTTTAAGGGAAGATGTGGTTGGTTTCGTGAGAAAAGTCTTGAGGTACGTATGGGGATATGGAAACACTGGTTGGGTAAGGATGTGGTGGTGAAGAAAGTGAGATGTGGGGGTCTGGGGTTAATTAATTTGGAAATGCGCGTAAGGGAATGTATGTCAAAGGTTGCTATCTGAGAAAAGGGGTCCAATGGGTAAAAGGGTAGATAATGTTATGCGTAATGTGAGGAAGTGGTGGCGGGGGAAGGATTTAGTACATTGTGAGGATATGTTGCGCACAATGATGCATGCTAGGAACCCGAAGAGGATCAAAGTTGTGACATTGGAAAGAGCTGGTGAAGGTAGAGTTGTGGTAGAGGGAATGTCTAATTTCCCTGTGTATGATTGGGTAGGTATATGGGGAGGTTTAAAGGGAATGAAATTGAAACCAAGGGTGAAGGAAGTGATGTACAGATTCTTGCACGGAATATCGGCTTCGAAATCAGCGTTATTTAGGATGGGAGTGCTGGGGGACGCTCGATGTGAATTTTGTGGGGAAGAAGACACTGCTTATCATGGGGTGTATTTTTGCGAACATCTGGGGACTATCAAGGAGTGGCTGGCACGGTTAATAAGGATGATGGGTGGGGGAGGGATACATCCATTGAAATTCCTGAGTTTAGATATAGGGGGGGTACGAACAGATGTTCGTAGGGGTTTATTGTACATGGCAGTGGATTTTGTAAATACCTCATGGGGAATGAAGGGAATGACTGGACAGGAACGGATAAGGGCCATTGCAGCGAATATGTACCGAACTAAGTGTAGGAATAGGTTAGTATATGGAACGGCATGGACGAGGTGTTTTCAGGATGTGTATGGGGATTTTACGGTACAAAAGTTGTTGGATTTACGATGACGGTGTAGGTGAAGAGGGGCTGTTCTTCTGGGGGTGTAAGGTAAGGGTGAATGAACAAAGTTTGTGTTGGCAGTACGGGTGACAACAGGGTGACAACAGGGTGACAACAGGGTACAAAAATTTTTTTTGACAGATGACCATAGGTGTTGTATGTGTGGAATGGAATTAGGAACGTTATTAAAAGGGGAAAATTAAAGGTGGTTAAAACTGTGGTGACTCCTGTTTTTCTTTGTATTTGATGTTTATGTTTTTTGTTTGCCTGCTTTGCAATTTATGGATTTGGTTGCAGTACTATAATAATCATACCTGTAGTACAGGATACAAGATGTAACAGGGAAAATTTTATGTATGCACTGGTGGATAGAGAGATGCTAAAATTGGCATATATTTGATTGTAATCATATTTGTGTTTCTGGTATGACTATAGCATATTTTCACAGAGGAATGTCACTTTGTATGTAATAGGTAATACTGTTTTGACCTATTTTATTATGGATAAAATAATGTCTGGGGAGTTTATTGTGGTATTGGCTTCAACATAATTGATACGTAGCATGTTGCATTTACTTTAATGTATAGTGGTTGATAAAGAAATTAGTAACTGTGTGGGGATTTGCTGGTTCAGACAGTGTATGTCCCGATAAGAATTAGTGAATGTTCTCTGAATAACAGCAAAGGGAAGTAATATGTGTATTAAAGTACCTTGCTGTATTTTTATATTATGTTAAGGTGTGAAGCACAGTGTACTGAGATGTCAGTGAGACAGTTATAGTTTGCATTTTTCATCTTGAGGACAGCAATACTGTGGTTTAGGATTACCTGTGCTATTCTTAACTAAATATATTGGTAGTGTGATATCATATAATTGTATATGAAGTCCTTAGTGTTATTTCTGTGTTTTATTTTTATAATTTATTTACTTGTCAGAATGCAGGAGGATGCATAGACAATAATATTACTGGGCAATGTACAGTTATGATTGTACAATTGTGTTTAGGATTCAAAGGGTAGGGTGTGTTATGTATAATTATTTTTTTTTTTTTCATCAAAGATTTTTTTTGGGGGAGCTTTATGTTAGGAAAGTCCAGGGGGCTTTATGTTAGGAAGGTCCCGGGGGCTTTATGTTAGGAAGGTCCAAGGGGGCATATTAATCGGTGATTGTTCATCGAGGCCTTTGATATGTTGCATGTTCACGAGCGATAGAGTTATGTATTATCCAGGGTTTTGGAGTTTCATGTTTTGACTAGTGGTTGTTTTGTTCATAGAGGCACCTTGAAGTAATGGGAAAATTATGATTGTGCTTTAGTGTCAAGTGTAATGAGGTGAGGTGCTATGTTGTTTGGCATATGTAAATTATGTTGACAATTATAAGCGTTCATATGTTTGGAACGCTCTTATTTATGTAATATCTACATATACCTGTCTCGTAATGTGTACTGTCAGGATTAGAATTAAGGAATATTATTAGAATAACAGCAAAGGGAAGTAATATGTGTATTTAAGTATAATAATGTAATTTTATATACTATTAGGGTGTGGTGCGCAGTGTACTGCGATGTCAGTGAGACACAGTCCTAGTTTGTATGTTTCATCTTGTGGAGAACATTTGCCTGATTTAGGATTATCTATGTTAATCTTTACTAAATATATGGTAAAGTGAGACCATATAATTTTGTATACGTAGTCGTTAGTTATTATTGTGATATTTAAAATTTAAATACTTGACAGAATTCAAGAGGATGCATAGAAATTATGGTATCGTGTAATATACAGTTCTGATTGTACAATTTATTGTATATTTAGGGAGTAGGGTGTCCTATGTATACATATTGTTGGTTTAATCAAAAATTTTCAGAGGGGAGTTTTATGTTAGGAAGGTTGAGGGAGGGGGTATATTGCATTTGTAAGTTTTAACTAGTGTTTTATAGAGGCACCTTGATGTTATGAGGAAAATGATGATCATGCATTAGTAACAAGTATATTTGTGGTGAGTTTCTATGTTGATTATCATATGTAAATTATGTTGGTAATTATAAGCGTTCATATGTTTCGAACGTTTCCATGTATGTAATATGTACATATACCTGTTTCTTAAATAAAATATAAAAAAAAATATATTGTGTAGAGTAACTTTATTTGTAATTGTACTTCAATTGTGATTCCACTACTGTGTAATATTGCATATTGTTATAATATGCATATTGCAAGATGGACTGGTTTTATTTGTTACAAAATTGTAATATTGTTTACATGTTGGGAAGTGTTTCTAATTAATGTACATAAAGATGTCATTAATGTACGTAATGATGTCATTAATGTACGTAATGATGTCATTAATGTACGTAATGATGTCATTTGGCATATGTAATTGTATATAATATGTTTTTATAATAAAATATAAAAAAAAGAAAGCATTCAGCGTAGAATGACTAAATTAATACATAGCATTAGAAATCTTCCTTACGAAGAAAGATTGAAGACCCTAAAATTACATTCACTTGTAAGACGTAGAATGAGGGAGACATGATCGAGGTATACAAGTGGAAAATGGGTATTAACAAAGGGGATATAAATAAGGTCTTGAGGATATTTCTCCAAGAGAGAACCCGCAATAATGGATTCAAGTTAGATAAGTTTAGATTTAGAAAGGATATAGGAAAGTATTGGTTTGGAAATAGGGTAGTTGATGAGTGGAACAGTCTGCCTAGTAGGGTTATTGAAGCTAGGACCTTGGGTAGTTTTAAATTTAGGTTGGATAAATTAATGAGTGAGAGGGGTTGGATTTGAGTGGGACTCGCACATGAGTAAATAGAATTATCAAAGCTTATTTCTTGTGTAGCATTGAAAATTGGGTTGAACAAATATTCTGTTAGTGGGACGGATTGTGAGGGACCTGCCTAGTATGGGCCAACAGGCCTGCTGCAGTGTTCCTCCTTTCTTATATTCTTAAGAAGATGAGAAATATTACCAGAAATTTGTTAATGTATCTTTTTATTTGTTACCTGAAAATGTACCTTTTTATATTTGTATATGTATTAATAAATAAAATGTATCTTTCTATATTATTAAATAAAGGACGAAAAATGTGTATTAGTGTTATCCTACATTTAATAAGAGGAAGTAATAAGAGGGACACAGTGACCCAACTTGAATCAACCTGTTGTACTCCCGTGTTTTAGCTTGTTGGTCAGTGACGTCACGGGTGAACATCACGTGACGTCACAAGGGTAAGATACTTGAATGAACTTGTACTTAGAGAGATGAAGTATTGTAGGGGAGACCCATAGGGAGATCTCAAAACTTGATCCAAGGAGATGGAGGGATGATAGAAGTCATATTGAAAAACGAGAAATTTTTTACCATATCCCATAGGGATTATCGAGAAAAATGAATTTTGAAAAAAAAATGAAAAAAAAAAAACATTGGGAGGTGGGGGTGGGGGTGCGGCGCGGGGATGCTCGGGGCGAGAGGGAAAAAAAATTCACACCTAGGTGAGGAAACCCTACAAAAAAAACTATATATTATATATATATATATATATATATATATATATATATATATATATATATATATATATATATATATATATATATATATATATGTGTGTGTGTGTGTGTGTGTGTGTGTGTGTGTGTGTGTACTCACCTATTTGTGTTCACCTATGTGGGGTTGCAGAGGTCGAGTCATAGCTCTGGGCCCCGCCTCTTCACTGATCGCTACTAGGTCCTCTCTCTCCCTGATCCATGAGCTTTATCGAACTTATCAAAATAGGCTGTTCCACTTCCTGACAACTCTATGACTGAAGAAATACTTCCTAACATCCCTTTGACTCATCAGAGTCTTCAACTTCCAATTGTGACCCCTTGTTTCTGTGTCCCATTGTGTTGACCTCGTTTCTGTGTCCCATTGTGTTGACCTTGTCAATTTCTCGCAGTATTTTATGTCGTTATCATGTCTCCCCTAACCCTTCTGTCCTCCAGTGTCGTCAGGCCGATTTCCTTAACCTTTCTTCATAGGCCAATCCCCTTAACTCTGTGAGAATAGTCTTGTTGCAAATCTTTACACTTTCTCTAATTTCTTGACGTGCTTGACCAGATGTGGATTCCAGACTGGTGCTGCATACTCCAATATGAGCCTGATGTACGTGGTGTACAGAGTCTTGAACGATTCCTTATTGAGGTTTCGGAATGCTATTCTTAGGTTTGCCAGGCGCCCATATGCTGCAGTAGTTATCTGGTTGATGTGCACCTCAGGAGATGTGCTCTGTATTATACTCACCATAAGATCTTTTCCCTTGAGTGAGGTTTGCAGTCTTTGGCTACCAAGACTATACTGTGTCTGCGGTCTTCATTCCCCTTCTCCAATCTTTGTGACTTTGCATTTGGGCGGGGTTAAATTCAAGGAGCCAGTTGCTGGACCAGGCTTGTATCCTGTTAAGGTCTCTTTGTAGTCCTGCCTGCTCCTCATCCGATTTAATTGTCATCATTAACTTCTCATCATCTGCTAGCAGGGACACTTCTGAGTGTATCCCTTCCGTCATGTCATTCTCATATACCAAAGACAGCACAGGTCCTAGGACTGACCTCTGTGAAACCCTGGTCGTCACGAGCGCCCACTCTGACACATCGACACGTATCATGACTCGTTGTTGCCTCCCTGTCAGATATTCTCTGATCCATTGCAGTGAATTTCCTGTTAAGCATGTCCGATCCTCTAGCTTTTGCATTAACCCCTTGTGAGGAACTGTATCGAAGGCCTTCTTGCAGTCAAAGAAAATGCAATATATCCACCCCTCTCTCGTGTCTTACTTCTGTTACCTTGTCATAAAACTTCAGTAAGTTTCTAACACAGGATTATCCTTCCCTGAAACCGTCCTGGCTGTCGTTTATAAGCTTGTCTTTCTAGGTGCTCCACCACTCTCCTCCTGATAATCTTCTCCATGACTTTGCACACTATACACGTCAGTGACGCAGGTCTGTAGTTTACCTCGTGCCTGTTCCTTTCTTAAAAATTGGGACTACATTTGCCAACTTCCATACCTCAGGTAGTTGCCCAGTTTCTATGGATGTGTTGAAGATTTTTGTTAATGACACGCACAGCATCTCTGCTCCCTCTCTAAGGACCCACAGAAAGATGTTGTCCGGTCCCATCGCCTTTGAGGTGTCAAGTTCATATAACAGCTTCTTCTCCTCCTCGGTTGTGTGTATTTCATCCAGCACTTGTTTGAGTATCCCTTGTTGGTGTACTTCTTTAAATCTCATATTGAGCTCCTCACATACATCTTGGTCGCTTCTTGTGAACTCCCCACCTTCCTTCATCAGCCTGATTACCTGGTCCTTGACTGTTGTTTTCCTCCTGATGTGGCTATACAACAGCTTTGGGACACACTTGACTTTCGATGCAATGTCATTTTTGTATTCTCTAGTGTACTTAGTTTTTGCCTCCCTACACTTTTGGGTGAACCAAGGACTCGTTCTGTTCTTCCCATTACTTCTGTTATCCTTGGGAACAAACCTCTCCTCTGCCTCCTTGCATTTTGTTGTCACATAGTTCATCATTTCGTTTACTGGTTTTCCTGTTAATTCTCTTTCCCACTGAACATCTTGCAGGAAGTTCCTAATGCCTGTGAAGTCCCCCATTTTGTAGTTTGATTCTCCCGTCCTGTTCCTGCTACCCTCTTTACTTGTAGCTCAACTAGGTATTCAAAACACTGAACCACATGATCACTAGCTCCAAGGGGCCTTTCATACGTGATATCCTCGATGTCCGAACTACTCAAGATGAATACTATTTCCAGTCTTGCTGGTTTATCCTCACCTCTCTCTCTGTTAGTGTCTCTAACATGTTGATGCATGAGGTTTTCCAGTACCACATCCATGATTCGGGACCCCCATGGGGCTCCAGGTTTTCCCAGTCAATCTCCTTGTGATTGAAATCACCCACAACTAGTAACTTTGCTCTCCCCATGTGAGCTCTTCTGGCCACTTCGGCTAGTGTGTCTACCATTGCTCTGTTGCTCTCTTTGTTTTCTTCTCTTGGCATTCTGCAGTTCTGTGGCGGGGTGTTCATCACTGCAATTACCACCTTATGGCCCCCAAACTGGATTGTTCCTACTGTGTAGTCCCTTTCTCCCATTCCATCCATTCCTTCCATTTCCTCAAATCCCCATCGGTTTTTTTAATGAGCAGTGCAACTCCTCCTCCCCCTCTGCTCCCTCTACCTTTCCTCAGGATTTGATATGTGGGTGGAAAGATTGCATCTGTTATCATCCTGGTGAGTTTCGTTTCTGTGAGTGCTATTATGTCTGGGGATGTCTCCTTGATTCTTTCATGGCACTCCTTACATTTATTTGTTATTCCTTATGCAGTTGTATACCAAACCTTCAACCTCTTTTCGAAAACTGTGGTCTGGGGGGTACGTTGGGGTTGGGGAAGCGGGAGACCTGATGAGGAACTATGGGCAGGTGGTGTGAAGGTGGAGTTTGTAATGAGGTGGGTGGAGGCATTGGGTACGGCATGTGTGTTTTGGGTTAAAATGTTTGGTTGCATTGGGGTTGTCCTGGTTGGCGGGCTTCTGTAGTTGGTTGTGAGGTTGTATTTGATCATCCTCCTGAGTCTGGGTTCTCCTGTCCATTTCCATCTTTGACTCTCTTTCCTCCTTTCGTCTCCGTACCCTCTCTTTCAGTTTCTGCCTGTCTTCTCATGTTCTGTCACGGTCGATATGCACCCTCCTGTACACCGACATGTCCATTAGTCATGCTTTCTCCTGCAGGATCCTGTTTTGAGCCGATTCTGCCTTGAAAATCACTTTGACTGGCCGGATTCTTCCTCTTGCAAACCTCCCTAATTTCAGAAAATTTGCCAGCTGGGTCATGTCATCTTCTATTGCTTTCATGATGCTTTAAATCGTTTTTTTATTCCCTTGTCTTCTTGCTTTGTAAGTTTCCCCTTCAGCTTCCTGCAGCCCATAAACGAAGACTAATCTCTACCTTTCATTCTCTCACTGCATATCCCTATGTATCACCTGATTCGATTTAGTTGCCTCCATTCCAACTTTCTTTTCTTCAATCTCTTCACTATCTATTGTCCCTGGGCCCAATGGTCTGTCATTTTCCCTTCTCAGCTTTCCCTGGGCACCGTTGTGGTCTGTTAGGGCCTCTACGTATAGCTTAGCTCCTTCATTTTCAAAAGTCCCCTCGATTCTTCCTGATGTGATCCTCTTTTGTCTCAGGCTACATGATGGTCTGATAGGGCCTCTGCATTCAGTTTCACTCCTTCTTTCCCTGCAGTCCCCTCGTTTGTGACTGAGGCAGCAATTTCTGATGTCATGCCCACATTGCTCTTTAGTTGTTTAGGCTGTTTCAGATTTTTCTAATCTCTGTATTTTAGCCTCTGCTGCTGTGACTTGCATCTCCCACTTCCTGCTCTCTGCAGCTATACTCTCCAATGTTTTCATGCTAAGCTCTTCTAGCTTCCTTCCCCATTCATGTTCCCTTTTCATGAGCTCTGCTAACCAATCTTCCTTCCCAGACTCATCCTCCAGTTCCCTGGTTTTCCGTCCTGCTCTCTGGCAACCCATTTTTTTGGTTGTTGCAGAATGAAAAACTTATGTATTTCTGTGTGTTTGTCTTAGTGTGTGTGTGTGTGTGTGTGTGTGTGTGTGTGTGTGTGTGTGTGTGTGTGTGTGTGTGTGTGTTGTGTGTGTGTGCGTGTGTAGGTGTGTGTGTGTGTGATTGTGTGTGTGGAGCAGAGGGAGGGAGAGAGGAGAAAGGGATGTAGGGAGAGGGAGAGAGAGGGGGGACACAGTGGCGAATTGAGACAGAGATGTGGAGAGGGAAAGATGAAAGAATAAGGGGAGAGAGAGGGGAAGGGATAGTCACCGGGGGGGAAGGGAAAGGGGACAGAGAGGGGAGGGAGGGAGAAATAGAGGGAGGGAAAGAGGGAAACGAGGGGGAGAGAAAAAGGAGGAGGAAGAGAGGGAGGCAGGGGAGGGAGAGAGGGGGAGAGTGGGTGTGTGATGGAATGTGTGTGTACTCACCTAATTGTGGTTGCAGGGGTCGAGACTCAGCTCCTGGCCCCGCCTCTTCGCTGTCCGCTACTGGGTCTCTGCTCTCCCTGCTCCATGAGCTTTATCATACCTCGTCTTAAAACTATGTATGGTTCCTGCCTCCACTATATCTTTCTCTAGACTATTCCACTTCCTGACTACTCTGTGGCTGAAGAAATGCTTCCTAACATCCCTTTGACTCATCTGAGTCTTCAGCTTCAAGTTGTGTCCCCTTGTTTCTGTGTTCCCTCTCTGGAACATCCTGTCCCTGTCTACCTTGTCGATTCCCCGCAGTATTTTGTATGTCGTTATCATGTCTCCTCTGACCCTTCCTTCCTCCAGTGTTGTTAGTCCTATTTCCCTCAACCTTTCTTCATAGGACAGACCCCTGAGTTGTGGAACTAGCCTTGTCGCAAACCTTTGCACTTTCTCTAGTTTCTTTACGTGCTTGACCAGGTGTGGGTTCCAGACTGGTGCTGCATATTCTAGTATGGGCCTGACGTATACAGTGTCTTGAACGATTCCTTGTTTAGGTAACGGAACGCTAATCTTAGGTTTGCCAGTCGCCCATATGCTGCCGCAGTTATCTGGTTGATGTGTGCCTCCGGAGACATACTTGGCGTTATACTCACCCCAAGGTCTTTCTCCTTTGCCGAGGTTTGTAGCCCTTGTCCACCTAGCCTGTACTCTGTCAGCGGTCTTCTTTGCCCTTCTCCGATCTTCATGACTTTGCATTTGGTGGGATTGAATTCGAGAAGCCAGTTGCTAGACCAGATGTCAAGCTTGTCCAGGTCTGTTTGAAGTCCTGCTTGGTCCTCTTCCGATGTGATTCTCCTCATTAATTTCACATCATCTGCGAACAGAGACACTTCTGAGTCTATCCCATCCGTCATGTCGTTTACATATACCAAGAATAACACTGGTCCTAGGACTGACCCCTGCAGTATGCCGCTCGTCACAGGCGCCCACTGTGATACCTCATCACGCACCATGACCCGTTGTTGCCTCCTGTGAGGTATTCCCTGATCCATTCCAGTGCCCTTCCTGTTATACATGCTTGTTCTTCCAACTTCTTTACTAATCTCATGTGAGGAACTGTGTCGAAGGCCTTCCTGCAGTCCAGGAAAATGCAATCAACCCACCCTTCTCTCTCTTGCCTTACCTCTGTTACTTTATCATAGAACTCTAGGAGGTTTGTTACACAGGATTTGCCTTCCCGGAATCCGTGCTGTCTTGTGTTTATTATCCTGTTCAGCTCGAGGTGCTCCACCATTCTTTTCCTGATGATTTTCTCCAGGACTTTGCACACTATACATGTAAGTGACACCGGTCTATAGTTTAGTGCCTCTTTTCTGTCTCCTTTTTAAAGATGGGGACTACATTGGCCTTCTTCCATACTTCAGGTATCTGCCCATTTTCAAGGGATGTGTTGAATATTATGGTAAGTGGCACACTCAGTACCTCAGCTCCTTCCCGAAGAACCCACGGGAGATATTGTCCGGACCCATCGCCTTTGAGGTATCAAGGTCACTGAGTAACTGCTTCACCTCCTCCTCAGTTGTGTGTATGCCCTCTAGCACTTGATACATCCCTTGTTGGTAATGCACCCCATCCTGTCTACCCAGCTGCCTTCCTTCCTCCACTGTGAATACTTCCTTAAACCTCAAGTTGAGCTCCTCACATACCTCTTGATCATTGCTTGTGAGTTCCCCATCTTCTCTCCTCAGCCTTATCACCTGGTCTTTAACTGTTGTTTTCCTTCTGATGTGACTGTACATGAGCTTCGGGTCGGACTTAACTTTCGATGCTATGTCGTTTTCGTACTGTTTCTGGGCCTCCCTCCGTACCTGTGCATACTCGTTTCTAGCTCTTCTACTACTCTCTTTGTTTACTTGGGTTCTTTGCCTTCTGTACCTTTTCCATTCTCTGACACTCTGAGTCTTTGCCTCCCTGCACCTTTGGGTAAACCAGGGGCTCTTTCTGGCCTTCCCATTTAATCTTTTTCCTCTAGGTATAAACCGTTCCTCTGCCTCCTTGCACTTTGACCCTACGTATTCCATCATTTCATTTATTGTCTGTTCATCCATTTCCCTTTCCCACTGAACCTCCTGCAGGAAATTCCTCATGCCTGTGTAGTTTCCTCTTTTAAAATCTGGTTTGTCTCTTTCGGTACCGTTTTCCCTCTCCACCTGTAGCTCTACAATGTACTCAAAGCTCAGCACCATATGGTCACTGGCTCCCAGGGGGCTCTCATGTGTTATGTCTTCAATATCTGAGCTGTTCAGGGTGAATACAAGGTCCAGTCTTGCTGGTTCATCTTCTCCTCTCACTCTGGTCGTGTCCCTGACATGTTGGTGCATCAGGTTTTCCAGTACCGCATCCATCATCTTGGCTCTCCAAGTTTCTGGACTCCCACGTGGTTCTTGGTTCTCCCAGTCGATCTCCCTGTGGTTGAAATCGCCCATGACCAGTAGCTTCGCTCTGCTCATGTGCGCTTTTCTTGCCACCTCCGCCAGAGTGTCCACCATCGCTCTGTTGTTCTCATCATATTCCTCACCTGGCCTCCTGCAGTTCTGTGGTGGGTTATACATCACTGCAATGATTATCTTGTGTTCCCCAGACTGGATGGTACCTACTATGTAGTCCCTTTCTCTACACACCTCCATTCCTTCCATTTCCTCAAATTTCCAACGGTTCCTTACAAGCAGTGTGACCCCTCCTCCCCCGGCTCCTTCTATCTTTCCTCAGGATCTGATGTGTGTGTGTGTGGGTTTGTGTGTATGGACATGTGTACTCACCTAGTTGTGGTTGCAGGGTCGAGTCATAGCTCCTTGCCCCGCCTCTTCACTAGCTGCTACTGGGTCACTTCCCTGCGCCATGAGCTTTATCATACCGCTTCTTAAAGCTATGAATGGATCCTGCCTCCACTACATCACTTCCCAAGCTATTCCACTTCCTGACCACTCTGTGACTGAAGAAATACTTCCTAACATCCCTGTGATTCATCTGAGTCTTCAACTTCCAACTGTGTCCCCTTGTTGCTGTGTCCCATCTCTGGAACATTCTGTCTCTGTCCACCTCCACCTTCTCAATTCCTCTCAGTATTTTATATGTCGTTATCATGTCCCCCCTATCTCTCCTGTCCTCCAGTGTCGTCAGGTCGATTTCCCTTAACCTCTCCTCGTAGGACATATCCCTTAGCTCCTGGACTAGTCTTGTTGCAAACCTTTGCACTTTCTCTAGTTTCTTTATGTGCTTGGCTAGGTGTGGGTTCCAAACTGGTGCTACATTCTCCAGTATGGGCCTAACGTACACAGTGTACAGGGTTCTGACCGATTCCTTATTAAGATGTCAAAATGCTGTTCTTAGGTTTGCTAGTCGCCCGTAAGCTGCAGCAGTTATTTGGTTGATGTGCACCTCAGGAGATGTGCCTGGTGTTATACTCACCCCAAGATCTTTTTCCTTGAATGAGGTTTATAGTCTCTGGTCCCCTAGACTGTACTCCGTCTGCGGTCTTTGCCCTTCCACAATCTTCATGACTGTGCACTTGGTGGGGTTGAACTCCAGGAGCCAATTTCTGGACCAGTCTTGCAGCCTGTCCAGATCCCATTGTAGTTGTGCCTGGTCCTCGTCCGAACTATGTGAGTGTAAGTGTGGAACATGTGAGTGTAAGTGTGGAACATGTGAGTGTAAGTGTGGAACTATGTGAGTGTAAGTGTGGAACATGTGAGTGTAAGTGTGGAACATGTGAGTGTAAGTGTGGAACTATGTGAGTGTAAGTGTGGAACTATGTGAGTGTAAGTGTGGAACATGTGAGTGTAAGTGTGGAACATGTGAGTGTAAGTGTGGAACTATGTGAGTGTAAGTGTGGAACATGTGAGTGTAAGTGTGGAACATGTGAGTGTAAGTGTGGAACATGTGAGTGTAAGTGTGGAACTATGTGAGTGTAAGTGTGGAACATGTGAGTGTAAGTGTGGAACATGTGAGTGTAAGTGTGGAACATGTGAGTGTAAGTGTGGAACTATGTGAGTGTAAGTGTGGAACATGTGAGTGTAAGTGTGGAACTATGAGAGTGTAAGTGTGGAACATGTGAGTGTAAGTGTGGAACATGTGAGTGTAAGTGTGGAACTATGTGAGTGTAAGTGTGGAACATGTGAGTGTAAGTGTGGAACATGTGAGTGTAAGTGTGGAACATGTGAGTGTAAGTGTGGAACATGTGAGTGTAAGTGTGGAACTATGTGAGTGTAAGTGTGGAACATGTGAGTGTAAGTGTGGAACTATGAGAGTGTAAGTGTGGAACATGTGAGTGTAAGTGTGGAACTATGTGAGTGTAAGTGTGGAACTATGTGAGTGTAAGTGTGGAACTATGAGAGTGTAAGTGTGGAACTATGAGAGTGTAAGTGTGGAACTATGAGAGTGTAAGTGTGGAACTATGTGAGTGTAAGTGTGGAACTATGAGAGTGTAAGTGTGGAACTATGAGAGTGTAAGTGTGGAACATGTGAGTGTAAGTGTGGAACTATGTGAGTGTAAGTGTGGAACATGTGAGTGTAAGTGTGGAACATGTGAGTGTAAGTGTGGAACATGTGAGTGTAAGTGTGGAACATGTGAGTGTAAGTGTGGAACTATGTGAGTGTAAGTGTGGAACATGGAGTGTAAGTGTGGAACTATGAGAGTGTAAGTGTGGAACATGTGAGGTGTAAGTGTGGAACTATGTGAGTGTAAGTGTGGAACTATGTGAGTGTAAGTGTGGAACTATGAGAGTGTAAGTGTGGAACTATGAGAGTGTAAGTGTGGAACTATGAGAGTGTAAGTGTGGAACTATGTGAGAGTAAGTGTGGAACTATGAGAGTGTAAGTGTGGAACTATGAGAGTGTAAGTGTGGAACTATGAGAGTGTAAGTGTGGAACTATGTGAGTGTAAGTGTGGAACTATGTGAGTGTAAGTGTGGAACTATGAGAGTGTAAGTGTGGAACTATGAGAGTGTAAGTGTGGAACTATGTGAGTGTAAGTGTGGAACTATGTGAGAGTAAGTGTGGAACTATGAGAGTGTAAGTGTGGAACTATGAGAGTGTAAGTGTGGAACTATGTGAGTGTAAGTGTGGAACTATGTGAGTGTAAGTGTGGAACTATGTGAGTGTAAGTGTGGAACTATGAGAGTGAACTAGGAGTAGTGGAACTATGAGAGTGTAAGTGTGGAACTATGAGAGTGTAAGTGTGGAACTATGAGAGTGTAAGTGTGGAACTATGAGAGTGTGGGTTTATTGAGTATGTGAAAAGTAGTGGGTAGGAGTGTGTATTAGGGTGTGTGAGTGTGGTGCAGTTTGTGTGTTACACGTGGTCTCCACTGACCCTCTGACTCACAACCTCGTACTAGCTTATGCCTTCTATGCTTATCCTAGTCCAATATACACCTGTCTACCCAACCTGGTTCTGTTTTAAATTACCAATTTCGACTCAGTAGTAGGCAATGTACCAGAGTGATTTCTTTTTTTGGATTTGGGCTCCGCCCCTATTTTTTTGAAAGGGGGCTCCGCTCCCATTTTTTTGGATCCCCATTTTTTAAATACTTTTTTTCACGGCACACACCCTGCAGCACACCCCCTTTCCCCCTTGACCCCCTACCCTCTAAGGACCAATGAGGTTGCCAGATTTACCCACTTTTCGAGAATCCTGCCAAATTTCCATTTATTTTTCAACTTTTTTTGGGGGATCTCCAATTCCTCGGATCAAGGCCTCCCTCTCCATCGTGTAAGCAAAGTTCTCCTCATTTCCATCTCCTTGGACCAACTTTTTCGAATTTTTGGATTTTTCAATTTTTTTTGAGTTACATCTTAAAAATTTCTCTCAAGCCCACATCCAGCCTCTGCACCTGCTTCACCTTCACATCCCACATTACATATATACGGTCTATCCTCAGTCACTGGAGGCTGTTCATAGATTCATCAAAAACGAGTCTGAAAGTTGTCTTCTTGCATAACTGCAATAGTAAACCATCAGTTCCTGTGGGCTATACAACATATATGTAAGAAACTTATGAGAATATAAAGCATATGTTGCAATGCATGAAAGATAATGAACATGAATGGCAGCTCTGTGATAACTTAAAGGTTGTTGCTCATGTGATGGGCTTGCAGAGCGGATACACCAAGTACTGCTGCTTTCTATGTGAATGGGACAGTCGTGCAAGAGGTTGCCACTACATCAGGAGAGACTGGCCGCCTCGTCAATCATTGGAGTCTGGGATGAACAATGTTCAACATCCACCTCTCATTGAACCAAACAAAATTCTGCTACCACCACTACACATAAAACTGGAGCTCATGAAAATTTTTGTAAAAGTTATGGACAAATCCGGCCAGGGATTCAAGTATTTAACATCAAAATTCCCCTCATTGAGCGACGCTAAGATAAAAAAGGGAATCTTCAATGGTCCTCAGATTCGAGAGCTTCTTAAAGATGGTGACTTTGAATCAGACCTTCATGGGGAGGAGAAAGCTGCTTGGGAAGCATTCAAGTTAGTGGCGAAGGTATTTCTGGAAACAGAAGGGAAGGCAACTATGAAGAATTGGTGGAAAACCTCATCAAGGCTTACAAGAACATGGGATGTAACATATCCACTTTTTTGACATATTTAGACTTTTTTCCAGCGAACTGTGGGGCAATTAGAGATGAACATAGTGAAAGGTTTCACCAAGACATTTCAACCATGGAAAAATGGTACCAGGGCAAATGGGGCACAAGAATGACCAGTGTTATCTCAGAGTTCAGTATTTTAAAATTCACCAGGACATTAATTTGAAGCAGCTCAGAATTTTCAATATTTTTCCCAGAGTTAAAAATTGAAGCCAATCGGATGAGAAAAACAAAAAAACCCCGCATGAAAACCACTTTTAAAATTTTTCCCTATTTTTTCAAAAAAAAAATAGGCAAACTAATCCTACACAGATTACAATCAACCCAAGTTTTCTGAAGACGGGATCAGTTTGGTTTTAAAAAATGTATGAAGGGCAAAAAATAATTAAGAAAGTTTTTTTGGGGGTTTTTTCAGAACATAAAAATTTTTTTTTGTTTACAATGCCATGAGGGCAAAAATATTATGTGTACATATAAGTACATTATGTAGATTTAATTTTGGATAACCCAAAAAAAAAAAAATTGACATATTTCTGATCAGAGGAGACCTATAGTTATTTCAGAAAATATTTGAATACAAAAATTTGGGCACATTTAACTTAACCTAAAATGCAGACAATTTTTTTTGGGCCCCCAAACATTAATGATCACTGCTGTGATGTTGGGCTGACCCCAAAGGGGAACACTGATTAGAAAACCCTCATTTTTGGGACCCCACAAAAAAAAAGCTGACTGGAAGGCTTTATCAGTTTCTGCACATAATGCAACAAAATATAAAACTTTCAGATTAAATTCAAAAAAAAAATTTAATTTGTATCATTAGAGGAATTAGCCAATAGTGGTCATTCAAATTCAATAAAAGTTGTGGATAAATAAATTTCCTTTAATAAAAAGCCTTTTAAAAATTTTCAAAGAAACTAATTCAGTAATGTAATACTGCATTAGATTAAAAGTGAAAAATGGAGCCTACACATTCATTACCAAACCACCTTCGTTTAACATGTTACATTGGTGTTTAAATTTCAAGTATCCAAAATAGGCTTTCAAAAATTATTCAGGGGAAAACCCAAATTTTTAAAAACATTGATCACCTCTACTTGTGAATTTTTTAAAAGACCTTCGTCACGTAATAGCCGATCAGATAAGGAGTTCGGGGGGTTTTAAAAAAAAGTGTTCGAAAAGTTGGAAATACGAACACTGTACCTAACACTGTCTGATCTTTTTTTACTTGTACAGTATTTAAGAATTAATGAACTTAAAAAAAAACCCATAAAAATGCAAGATTCCAATGTTTTAAAATTATCTTTTGCAGTTTTATTCCATTTAAATTTTTTCAATTATCTAAGAAATAAGTTTGATTTTTTTTTCAATAAAGTCTTATTGAAAGCAAGTCAATAAAATTGATAAATTGGCTCTTTAAAAAAATCAAAATCAAAAAAAAAATCCCAAATTTAAAATTTTTTTCCAACTCTAAAGTGTTTGAAGCCGACCAAGACAATCATTTTATTTAATATAATTTGAAATTTAAAACTGACATAACTGAGAGTGAGAGTCAGTCTACAATGACAGGTATAATCCCAAAGAAAGGTCATGTTCAGGTAACTGTTCTCAATCTGGTGATTCACAGTTTTTTTAAAAAATTTTATTAAAAAATTTTAAGTTTTCACCCCTGAACACTGTCAACTGGTGTCTGTCTTCTTATGGACTGAATCATTTTAAAACCGATAAGAAGAAGCATTTTTTTTTTTCTGAAAATGCATTCTCTATTTAATAACCCCCCCTTGCCATATTGCCATTTATGGGGCTATCGTGGCTATAAGACACATTCCATTTACACTCAACTTTCAGAAGCCGTCAACAAAAAAATTGGCGCTATTTTTTTCTCTTGTGGTTTAGCTCTTTCTATTTGAAATTTTTAAAAAAAAATTGTTCTTATGCCCCTTTTTTTGGGACCGTGGGGCCCCGCGTCCGTGGGGGGGATGACGGTGTATGGGGAGGAAAGTTTATAACGCCTTTGCCTTGAGGAACACCAGTGGATCATCTGAAGAGAAATGTGAAGCTGTGTACAAGTGTTGTGAGGAAGAGGAACAACTCCAGGCGAGCCAGAGACTCTCCCAAACACACACGTTTCCTGTTGAAGTAGAAAAATTTTTTTACTTTCCCGCCCATACTTTCAAAGATGGTACCTTCATGTTGATGTAATGTTCTTTCAAC
>WNWK01019123.1:0-12500 GCA_009830355.1 Cherax destructor
CACACACACACACTCACACTATGAGTCGACCCCTGCAACCACAACTAGGTGAGTACACACACACACACACACACACACACACACTATGAGTCGACCCCTGCAACCACAACTAGGTGAGTACACACTCAACTCTCCATCATTTAATGGTGAAGCTGAAATCGCAGGAAGAATATTTTTATGTGAATGTTTATCATTGAGAAGAAAATAAAACAATAAATCCAAAGAGAGGAAAAAGATAAAGAAGAAGGCAGGTGACACAACTTAGCTATGATAACAGCTGGGCTAAAGGCAAATTGGATGAGAATTGGGAAAGATTAGTAAATACTCTCCAGAAAGAAACATTGAAAAAAGGAGGATACTACGGGTTAAGAAACGACTCAAAGATTAAAAGAGGAATGGAAAAGCTGAAAGAGACTAGAAAAAACAAGGGAAAGAATATAAGGATGAGTGATAATGATGGAAGAGTTAGGATCAGAGGGATGAGGAAAGGACAAAGGAAAAAAGAAATAATCGGAGATAATCTGAGGAGACCTGGAGTTGCAGAAGACGTGAGAGACAGCAGCGAACTGGTGAAAAAGGCAAATCAATTTGCAGAAAAAGACAATTGTTGGAAGAAAGAGGATATCACTGATGATCCATAGACTTGAGAAAGAGGATGATAGATCAGGGAGCGAATGGGTGGAGGAGCAACATGAGATTATGTCAGTCACTGAGTGTATAGGAGAAGAAGAATTAGGGCAGTTGGAAAATTTTCAGAGGATTGGGAAGAACTGCGGCCAACAGTGCCCAGTCAAACTTCTTCCTCACAAGTAGAATGAAACAAGATTTTGAGAAAGAAAGCATTCTTAAGTACACAATATTATAGTGTATACCTGAATCAAGAATGGAAATGGAGGGAAAACAGTTTGAGGGAACGACTACAAGGTTTCAGAAACAGGAATAAGAAGCAGAGAAAGATGACAAGAGAAAAGGACATTTAGTCTGAGGAAATCTTTTAAAGCTCACCCCTTGCCTGTCTTTTAGCAGGCCCACCTCAAGCTTACCCCTTGCCTGTCTTTTAGCAGGCCACTCATCCCCCTTGTCTACCCTTTGCCTGTCTTTTAGCAGGCCCACCTCAAGCTTACCCCTTGCCTGTCTTTTAGCAGGCCCACCTCAAGCTCACCCCTTGCCTGTCTTTTAGCAGGCCCACCTCAAGCTCACCCCTTGCCTGTCTTTTAGCAGGCCCACCTCAAGCTACCCTTGCCTGTCTTTTAGCAGGCCCACCTCAAGCTCACCCCTTGCCTGTCTTTTAGCAGGCCCACCTCAAGCTTACCCCTTGCCTGTCTTTTAGCAGGCCCACCTCAAGCTCACCCCTTGCCTGTCTTTTAGCAGGCCCACCTCAACTCCCTTGCCTGTCTTTTAGCAGGCCCACCTCACTCACCTGCCTGTCTGGGCCACCCGCTCCCTTGCCTGTCTTTTAGCAGGCCCACCTCAAGCTTACCCCTTGCCTGTCTTTTAGCAGGCCCACCTCAAGCTCACCCCTTGCCTGTCTTTTAGCAGGCCCACCTCAAGCTTACCCCTTGCCTGTCTTTTAGCAGGCCCACCTCAAGCTCACCCCTTGCCTGTCTTTTAGCAGGCCCACCTAAGCTCACCCTTGCCTGTCTTTTAGCAGGCCCACCTCAAGCTTACCCCTTGCCAGTCTTTTAGCAGGCCCACCTCAAGCTCACCCCTTGCCTGTCTTTTAGCAGGCCTACCTCAAGCTGACCCCTCATCTACAACATTAACAGTAACCCTACATCCTCCCCATCTTTCCTTTTATCTACAACAATAACCCTGACCCCTCCTCCTGTAACAATGCACACATCACTCTGTCTCACATCCTCCTCACCCTCCTCCTGTAACAATGAACACATCACTCTGTCTCACATCCTCCTCACCCTCCTCCTGTAACAATGCACACATCACTCTGTCTCACATCCTCCTCACCCTCCTCCTGTAACAATGAACACATCACTCTGTCTCACATCCTCCTCACCCTCCTCCTGTAACAATGAACACATCACTCTGTCTCACATCCTCCTCACAACCAATGACGAGAAAACTTAGTCACTGCAAACCAGAGTTAAGTAAAATAAAGAAAATAAGCTCATCATATGATACATAAATGCAGATGGATTATCACACAAGAGTGATGAATCGAAAGAATTAATAACATAGGCAACCACAAACATCATAGGTATCACAGAGATAAAAATAACAGAAAATTATATCAGAGACGATATTCCCAGCTGGATTTCAAGTAATGGGGAAAATAAGAGGAAGCAGAGAAAGGGTGGGGTGAGTTGCATACCAGTCAGAATCCAGTTAAGTATTAAGAAGATGAGAGTGATAAAGAGAAGAAAGTCAAATGCCTATATATTGGCCACAATTAAGACAGGTGGAACAAAAGCTGTAGTAGCAGTGATCTACAATCATCTACCAAACAGAAGACCAAGACAAGAATATGAAAACAACAGCTGAAGCATTGGACTGAAGAAGCCACTGGCTGGCGAAACGTCTCGATAATAAAGATAAACAAATTTTGCACAAGTGTCTCATTTATAAACTTGTCAGTTATCTGAACCATTTATTCATAACGGCTGAAGCATCAAGAAGTGTCCAAACTTCAAGAATGGTCATATAAGTGGCTCTTTGCATTCAACCCAGCAAATGCTAGGTTATAAAAACTGAAGAAGGAACAACAAAACCAGAAACCGAGTATAGAGTCTGACAGAGATTATAAACCTCCCCCAAGGAGAAACATCTAGAGAGAGAGCGCATTTAACTAGTAATCTCTGAGGCGAGTGATTCTTTGGCAAATCTGCGACCAGCTTTCAGGAACCTCAACAAGGATACATTCAGGGCTCTACATACGACATATCTTAGGCCAGTCCTGGGGTATGCCATCATGAATCCCTCACTTGAAAAATCATTTTCAGAGGCATGCAGCGTGACTAGTCCCAGAGCAAAGGGAAATGAGCTGTGTAGAGACTAAAGGAAATAAACCTGAAGACATTGGAGAATAGAAGAAACAGGGGAGACGTGATAATGGCAAACACAACAATCAAAGGACTCGATAGGGTGAACAGGGATGCTCTTCAGAGGGTAGAGAATGGGAGGGATGCTCTTCAGAGGGTAGAGAATGGGAGGGATGCTCTTCAGAGGGTAGAGAATGGGAGGGATGCTCTTCAGAGGGTAGAGAATGGGAGGGATGCTCTTCAGAGGGTAGAGAATGGGAGGGATGCTCTTCAGAGGGTAGAGAATGGGAGGGATGCTCTTCAGAGGGTAGAGAATGGGTATTTTAGAGCACAGATGGAAGTTAAAGATGTAGATGAGTTACATGTATATCCGGAAGTATTTCAGCCTCAGGATGGTCAGGACGTGGAATGACCTGAACGAAGTGATGGAGGCAGGCTTCATACACCGTTGTAAGGGTATGTATGACAAGGCCCTCGAAGCGTGTTCTCTACCCCCACGGCCTATCTCCGACCCCAAGTGAAATAACCAGACCACAGGTGAAACCAACATACCACAGGTGAAACAACCAGACCACAGGTGAAACCACCATACCACAGGTGAAACCACCAGACCACAGGTGAAACCACCAGACCACAGGTGAAACCACCATACCACAGGTGAAACCACCATACCACAGGTAAAACCACAATACCACAGGTGAAACCACCAGACCACAGGTGAAACCACCAGACCGCAAATGAAACCACCAGACCACAGGTGAAACCACCGTACCACAGTGAAACCACCAGACCACAGGTGAAACCACAATACCACAGGTGAAACCACCAGACCACAGGTGAAACCACCATACCACAGGTGAAACCACCAGAACACTGGTGAAACCACAATACCACAGGTGAAACCACCAGACCACAGGTGAAACCATCAGCCCACAGGTGAAACCACCGGACCACTGGTGAAACCACAATGCCACAGGTGAAACCACCATACCACAGTACCACAGGTGAAACCACCAGACCACAGGTGAAACCACCAGACCACAAATGAAACCACCAGACCACTGGTGAAACCACAATACCACAGGTGAAACCACCAGACCACAGGTGAAACCACCAGACCACAGGTGAAACCACCGGACCACTGGTGAAACCACCATACCACAGGTGAAACCACCAGACCACAGGTGAAACCACTTATTACAGGTGAAACCACTTACCACAGGTGAAACCACCAGACAGCAAATGAACCCACCAGACCACAGGTGAAACCACCATACCAGAGGTGAAACCACCATACCACAGGTGAAACCACCAGACCACAGGTGAAACCACAATACCACAGGTGAAACCACCAGACCACAGGTGAAACCACCATACCACAGGTGAAACCAGACCACAGGTGAAACCACAATACCACAGGTGAAACCACCAGACCACAGGTGAAACCACCAGACCACAGGTGAAACCACCGAACCACTGGTGAAACCACAATACCACAGGTGAAACCACCATACCACAGGTGAAACTACAGTACCACAGTTGAAACCACCAGACCACAGGTGAAACCACCAGACCACAAATGAAACCACCAGACCACTGGTGAAACCACAATACCACAGGTGAAACCACCAGACCACAGGTGAAACCACCAGACCACAGGTGAAACAACCGGACCACTGGTGAAACCACCATACCACAGGTGAAACCACCAGACCACAGGTGAAACCACTTACCACAGGTGAAACCACTTACCACAGGTGAAACCACCAGACCACAAATGAACCCACCAGACCACAGGTGAAACCACCATACCAGAGGTGAAACCACCATACCACAGGTGAAACCACCAGACCACAGGTGAAACCACAATACCACAGGTGAAACCACCAGACCACAGGTGAAACCACCATACCACAGGTGAAACCACCAGACCACAGGTGAAACCACAATACCACAGGTGAAACCACCAGACCACAGGTGAAACCACCAGACCACAGGTGAAACCACCGAACCACTGGTGAAACCACAATACCACATTTGAAACCACCATACCACAGGTGAAACCACAGTACCACAGGTGAAACCACCAGACCACAGGTGAAACCACCAGACCACAAATGAAACCACCAGACCACTGGTGAAACCACAATACCACAGGTGAAACCACCAGACCACAGGTGAAACCACTAGACCACAGGTGAAACCACCGGACCACTGGTGAAACCACCATACCACAGGTGAAACCACCAGACCACAGGTGAAACCACTTACCACAGGTGAAACCACTTACCACAGGTGAAACCACCAGACCACAAATGAACCCACCAGACCGCAGGTGAAACCACCATACCAGAGGTGAAACCACCATACCACAGGTGAAACCACCAGACCACAGGTGAAACCACAATACCACAGGTGAAACCTCCAGACCACAGGTGAAACCACCATACCACAGGTGAAACCACCAGACCACAGGTGAAACCACAATACCACAGGTGAAACCACCAGACCACAGGTGAAACCACCAGACCACAGGTGAAACCACCGAACCACTGGTGAAACCACAATACCACAGGTGAAACCACCATACCACAGGTGAAACCACAGTACCACAGGTGAAACCACCAGACCACAGGTGAAACCACCAGACCACAAATGAAACCACCGGACCACTGGTGAAACCACCATACCACAGGTGAAACCACCAGACCACAGGTGAAACCACCATACCACAGGTGAAAAACCACATGTACCACAGGTGAAACCACCAGACCACAGGTGAAAACCACACAGGAAACCACCGAACACTGAAACCACAATACCCGTGAAACCACCTACAGGTGAAACCATACCACAGGTGAAACCACCAGACCACAGGTGAAACCACCAGACCACAAGTGAAACCACCGGACCACTGTTGAAACCACAACGGTGAAACCACAGACCACAGGTGAAACCACCAACCACAGGTGAAACACAGACCACATGAACCACCATTCCGCAGGTGAAAAACAGATTCATTTCTAGACACTGATTTTAACTTTAAACCATTCTTTACATCAGTTGCTGTTAAATATTAACAACTGTTGCGTACCCTGACCGGTATCAAAGGAGAAGTGGTTGGTTGACCACTGAGGTACCGCTAAACGGTTGTTACCGGTGGCGGTACCCAGTGTGACGTCATCACGACTTCACTGAGTACTGACACACCAGCTGGACTTAGTTTCTGGCTGGTTGCCTGGACTCAGTTCCTCGCAGGCTTCGTTACTCAGTCTACGGAAGTTCCTCGCGGCTTATGTTACTTGCAGACCTGTGGGACTCTCTACTCAGTCTGCTGAAGTTAGTTCCTCTGACTTCTGTTATAGACTACTCAGTCTGCTGACCTCATCACTGGCTGTTACCTGCGGATCTTACTCAGTCTGCTGATCAGTGTGGGTACCTTTTACCCAGCCTGCTGACTTCAGTTGCTCGCAGGCTTGCTGACCTCATTGGTCACTGTGCTGATCAGTGTGGGTGTGACACATGGAGGATCATGACAAGTTACTTTGTATTGATATGGTGTCGTGTGACACGAGGAATATCATGACAACTGTGTAGTTGATCTTGTGTAATGTGACACAAAGGTGTGGCGTACGTGTTTGATATTGTGTAATGGGACACACACAGAGTGTCGGGTGACACTGAAAGAAGTTAAGACAGCAGAAGTGTGTGGAACATAAGTGTGTCGTGAACCTGGATTGTTAGTGTTGTGTGACGCGGTGAACAGGAAGTATTGAGACTGAGTGTCGTGACACAGAGAAAAGGATATATTGAGACGTAGTGTGATGACATGGAGTGTCATAACACAAGAGACAAGGAAGTGTCATGGGACACGGTGATGGCGTGTCATAACACTGGGGTTGGTTGTCATGTTGACATGGAGATGGCAGCGACACGTGACACTGAACACAATGGGGTCATAACTGGTGTATTGAAATGTGTAGTCATGTGACTTGAAGAATTATATGCCCTGAAATATATGTTTCTTATATATGTACCAAAGAGATTGTGTTAATTATGAACCAAAGAAAACTATACTCTTATTTTATAATAACTTACTAGTAAAGCTTTAAAATAGTCTGTTTTTATACTCCCGGATATTTTCTTATTACAGTTCTGGTGATGAGCTAATAAAAATTATATGATATCTTAACACAGGCTGATGGTTTAGCGCTTTTTTTAATTATAATAATAATAACACAGGCTGAATTTGGTCTTTGCCCCTAGAAAGCTTAATCACCAGAATTGCAATATTGCAATAACAACTATAACACCTTCAGTGCTGCTGGATCACCTTTAGTGCTGATGGATCACCTTCAGTGCTGCTGGATCACCTTCAGTGCTGCTGGATCACCTTCAGTGCTGCTGAATCACCTTCAGCGCTGCTGGATCGCCTCCAGTGCTCCTGAATCACCTTCAGTGCTCTTGGATCACCTTCAGTGCTACTGGATCACCTCCAGTGCTGCTGGATCACCTCCAATGTTGCTGGATCACCTCCAATGTTCCTGGATCACCTTCAGTGCTACTGGATCACCTTCAGTGCTGCTGGATCACGTTCAGTGCTGCTGGATCACATCCAGTGCTTCTGGATCACCTCTAGTGCTGCTTGATCACCTCCAATGCTGCTGGATAACCTCCAATGCTGCTGGATCACCTTCAGTGCAGCTGGATCACATCCAGTGCTGCTGGATCACCTCCAATGTTGCTTTATCACCTTTAGTACTACTGGATCACCTCCAGTGCTGCTGAATCACCTTCAGTGCTGCTGGATCACCTTCAGTGCTGCTGGATCACCTCCAGTGCTGCTGAATCACCTTCAGTTCTGCTGGACGACCTTCAGTGATGCTGGATCTCTTTCAGTGCTGCTGGACCACCTTCGGTGCTGCTGGATCACCTCCAGTGCTGCTGGATCACCTTCAGTGCTTTTGGATCACCTTCAGTGCTGCTGGATCACCTTTAGTGCTGCTGGATCACCTCCAGTGCTGCTGGATCACCTCCAGTGCTGCTGGATCACCTTCAGTTCATCTGGGTCACCTTCAGTTCTTCTGGATCACCTTCAGTTCTGCTGGATCACCTTCAGTGCTGCTGGATCACCTTCAGTGCTGCTGGATCACTTTCAGTGCTGCTGGATCATCTTCAGTGCTGCTGGATCACTTTCAGTGCTGCTGGATCACATTCAGTGCTGCTGGATCACCTTCAGTGCTGCTGGATCACCTCCAGTGCTGCTGGATCGCCTCAAGTGCTGCTGAATCACCTTCAGTGCTGCTGGATCACCTTCAGTGCTGCTGGATCACTTTCAGTGCTGCTGGATCACCTCCAGTGCTGCTGAATCACCTTCAGTGCTGCTGGACGACCTTCAGTGATGCTGGATCTCTTTCAGTGCTGCTGGACCATATTCGGTGCTGCTGGATCACCTCCAGTGCTGCTGGATCACCTTAAGTGCTTTTGGATCACCTTCAGTGCTGCTGGATCACCTTTATTATGCTGGATCACCTCCAGTGCTGCTGGATCACCTTCAGTTCATCTGGGTCACCTTCAGTCCTTCTGGATCACCTTCAGTTCTGCTGGATCACCTTCAGTTCTGCTGGATCACCTTCAGTGCTGCTGGATCACTTTCATTGCTGCTGGATCACCTTCAGTGCTGCTGGATCACTTTCTGTGCTGCTGGATCACATTCAGTGCTGCTGGATCACCTTTAGTGCTGCTGGATCACCTCCATTGCTGCTGGATCGCCTCCAGTGCTGCTGAATCACCTTCAGTGCTGCTGGATCACCTTCAGTGCTCCTGGATCACCTTCAGTGCTCTTGGAACACCTTCAGTGCTACTGGATCACCTACAGTGCTGCTGAATCACCTTCAGTGCTGCTGGATCACTTTCAGTGCTGCTGGATCACCTTCAGTGCTGCAGGATCACCTCCAGTGCTGCTGAATCACCTTCATTGTTGCTGGATCACCTTCAGTGCTGCTGGATCACCTCCAATGCTGCTGGATCACCTTCAGGGCTGCTGGATCACATCCAGTGCTGCTGAATCACCTTCATTGTTGCTGGATCACCTCCAGTGCTGCTAGATGACCTCCAATGCTGCTGTATCACCTCCAATGCTGCTGGATCACCTTCAGTGCTACTGTATCACCTTCAGTGCGGCTGGATCACCTTCAGTGCTACTGGATCACCTTCAGTGCTGCTGGATCACCTACAATGCTGCTGGATCACCTTCAGTGTTGCTGGACCACCTTCAGTGCTGCTGGATCACCTTCAGTGTTGCTGGATCACCTCCAGTGCTGCTGGATCACCTCCAGTGCTGCTGGATCACCTCCAATGCTGCTGGATCACCTCCAATGCTGCTGGATCACCTTCAGTGGTACTGGAACACCTTCAGTGCTGCTGGATCACCTTCAGTGCTGCTGGATCACCTTCAGTGCTGCTGGATCACCTTCACATTTTCTTTTGTCTGGCTTTTGTTTTACTTTTGGTCCATTTCTTCATTTTTTTTTATCTTGACTCCAATTAAGAATTTCATTTAGTATTATGGTTATATTTTCTACCAATCAAAATTCAAGTATATTGTAATTTTTTTTGTCAACTTTTGTATCTTCTCTTTTATTATTTTTTTTTTATTTTTCTTAAAGAGGTTTAAGACTGGACCATCTCTGATGGGCCGAAGAAGTTATTCCTCACATGCATGTAAGACTGGACCATCTCTGATGGGCCGAAGAAGTTATTCCTCACATGCATGTAAGACTGGACCATCTCTGATGGGCCGAAGAAGTTATTCCTCACATGCATGTAAGACTGGACCATCTCTGATGGGGCGAAGAAGTTATTCCTCACATGCATGTAGACTGGACCATCTCTGATGGGGCGAAGAAGTTATTCCTCACATGCATGTAAGACTGGACCATCTCTGATGGGCCAAAGAAGTTATTCCTCACATGCATGTAATACTGGACCATCTCTGATGGGGCGAAGAAGTTATTCCTCACATTCATGTAAGACTGGACCATCTCTGATGGGCCGAAGTTATTCCTCACATGCATATATCAAAGAAAAAGGTTTGTGGTTAATGTGGCACCTTGGGTCTCAGAGAGCTGACTGTGATTCCTTACCTAACATCTACAAATCAATAAAGCGAAGCTTTGACCTGAGCTCTGGTGAGTTGGGGAAGGATGGAGGATGGGTAGGATGGAGTGTGAAGGAGGGAGGGGTGGGGTGAGGAGAGAGGGTAACAAAGGTAAGTGGCCCAACCACTTTGTCTTATATTAATATTAATAAAGGTGTATGTGGGTACAAAACAATACAAACTTAAGAGTAATGGAAGTCGGTGAATGGAGATATTTAAAAAAAAGGAGAAACACTGAGTGCTATACCAACAACATGTGCATGCAACTTATGGAATATAAAAGAGAAAAGAATTAGGAGAGTGATGGAACACTTAAGTGTTTCAGGCTCCCATTGTGAAGTGTCTTGCGTCTCCGTGAAACAGAACACTGTAGAGGCAACACACCGAAGTTTCAGCAACTCAATATCTGGCACAAGTGACGCTTTATTACCATACATGTCAGCAGTCCCGCCATTTTCCTTTCACCATCACGACGCCTGAAATTCAAAGTGCTGACAATGTCGTGATTTGTCGAAAAAAAATATCTTTTATAATCACAGAAATCCTTTTTCTAAAGGTAATGACACTATAAATGGAAATTTGATCTAAATGTTACGAAATTACGCAAGAACAAGCAAAGTTGGCGGCTTGGGCGCTATTTATGCGTTAGCGATTTCGTAGAATTTGAGGCCTATCTATCTCAAGCCAATTCCAATGCTGAGTTCTACTCAATTTCAAGTATTTCGCTAGTAATCATTACGTTCTATCCATTGAGCATAAGAAGCCGTCCATTCAACTATTAGAACCACTCTACAATGTACACAGAAGTTGACAATTTGTCATATTTGACACAAAGTTAAAAAAAAATCAGTATATAAATGGGGTCCGAAATAAATACTGTAGGCAGGTACTAAAATAATCTTTACTCTGTTGATTAATCACTTCCTCAGGCCTCTTCTACATTACACTAGTCCTTTATTTCCGATCCATCAACACACAAAGCAGTTAAAAATTATTGGTCATGGTTTAGGCAGTCCCAAAAATTAAAGCAGACCTGATAAAAAAAACATAAAACAGACCCGGGGTCACTTATTACAAGCTACTTCCCATCCTCGAACCAACCAAGATCATGTCTATTTCACTGGTATTCCTTCCATTGTATCCGATATCAACAACCAGACAATAAAACCAGAAAATAACATTCTACAAAACACGACAACGTCACTATTTTAAACCAGACACAAAGTCAGAGGTTTCTTGCACAGATCATGAACACCATGGAGCAGATTTTTCACTCCCTGCAACAATTTATCGTACACAGTTTATTGATGTGCGTGAGAGACAGTGAAAGGCTTACAATGGTCTCTGTGTGAGTCTGTGGGCACATCCAAGTGGATCAGTTATTCAAGTCTTTGCCTTGGCAAGGCTGTGGCGACGATGAATGAGAACAAGATAAACCTAGGACAGTTGATTCACTTTCACCTGCTAAGGAATATAAACATTTTCTTCACCAATGAGTCATCAACACCTGCTGTGAATCGTCAAAACTTACTGTGAGTTCATAACACCTGCTGTGAGTCGTTTACTCCTGCTGTGTGTCGTTAACATCTGTTGGGAATTGTGTTCCCCTACTGTGAGATGTCAATACCTGCTGTGAATCGTCAGTACCTGCTGTAGTTTAACACTTCCTGTGAATCGTCAGTACCTGCTGTAGTTGCAGACACTTGCTGTGAATCGTCCGTACCTGTAGTAGTTGCAGACACTTCCTGTGAATCGTCAGTACCTGCTGTAGTTTAACACTTCCTGTGAATCGTCAGTACCTGCTGTAGTTTCAGACACTTCCTGTGAATCGTCCGTACCAGCTGAACTCACCTATTTGTGGTTACAGGGGTCGGGCATCGGCTCCTGGTCCCATCCCTCTGCTGGCTGCTACTTGTTTCATTCTCTCCCTCGGATGCATGAACCCTATCATACCTAATCCTAAAACTATGTATGGATGCTGCCTCTACCACCTCGGTGTCCTGCCCACGCTGAAGATAAAAAAAAGTATTTCCTAACAACCCTGTGACTCATCTGTGCTTTTAACTTCAATCTGTTACCTCGTATCTGAGAAATGACTCTCAAATATTTTGTACTCTCAGTATTTTCTATGTCGTAATCATGTCATCCCCGGTCTTTCTGTCCCTTAATGTCGTCAGGTTTAGCTTCTTTAGTCCATCTTCATACTTCATAGATCTCACCTTCACCTCTTGGATTAGTCTCATTGCAAACCTTTACGCTTTTCCCGCCTGACCTAGTATAATAAACACTAGCGGTACGGAGCTAGCATAATAAATACTAGCGGTACGGAGATAGCATAATAAACA
>WNWK01019123.1:17500-38465 GCA_009830355.1 Cherax destructor
CATTGTAGTGTCTTCCCTGTTACCCCTGCCTGGTCCTCCAGCTTCTGCACTAATCTTTTGTGTGGAACTGTGTCAAACGCCTTCTTACAGTCCAAGAATATGCAATCTACCCACCCCTCTCTCTCTTGTTTTACTGCTGTTACCCTGTCGTAGAACTCCAGTAGGTTTGTGACACAGGATTTCCCGTCCCTGAAACCGTGTTGGCCATCGTTGATGGCCAACTCTTCTCCTGATTATCTTCTCTATGACCTTGCATACTATACATGTCAGTGACACTGGTCTGTAGTTTAGTGCTACGTTCCTGTGTCTTTTTTTAAAAATTGGAACTACATTTGCTGTCTTCCATACCTCAGGTAGTTGCCCTGTTTCGATAGATGTGTTGAAGATTGTTGTTAAGGGTACACACAGCTCCTCTGCTCCCTCTCTCAGGACCCATGGTGAGATGTTATCCGGCCCCATCGCCTTTGAGGTATCTAGCTCGTTTAGTAGCCTCTTCACTTCCTCCTCAGTTGTGTGTATTGTGTCCAGCACCTGATTGTGTACCCTACCTCTCCTCCTTTCTGGAGGCCCTTTTATCTCCTCTGTGAACACCTCTTTGAATTTCATGTTGAGCTCCTCACACACTTCACGGTCATTTCTTGTGACCTCCCCTCCTTCCTTCCTCAGCCTGATCATCTGGTCCTTGACTGTTGTTCTCCTCCTGATGTGGCTGTACAACAGTTTGGGTCAGATTTGGCTTTCGCTGCTATGTCATTTTCGTACTGTCTTTGGGCCTCCCTTCTTACCTGTGCATAATCATTTCTGGCTCCTTATTCTCCTGGGTCCTTTGCCTTCTGTACCTCTTCCATTCCCTGGCACACTTGGTTTTGGCTTCCCTGCACCTTTGGGTGAACCATGGGCTCATCCTGGCTTTTTCGCTTCTTTTGTTACCCTTGGGTATAAACCTCTCCTCAGCTTCCTTGCAAATTGTTGTCATATATTCCATCATCTCGTCTACTGACTTCCCTGTCAGCTCTCTGTCCCACTGAGAGCACGCCCCGATGGCATGGTGGCTAGCGCTCTTGCTTCACGCACGGAGGGCCCGGGTTCAATTCCCGGCGGGGCCGAAACATTTCGAAGTGTTTCGTTACACACACACACATATATACAACAGGCCTAGTGTCTAACCGACATGTGCCTAGGACAAAATGGTAACTAACTGAACTCTGTGCAGAAAGTTCTTCATGCCCAAGTAGTCACATTTCTTGTAGTTTGGCTTCATTCGTGCAGCCCTTCCTGCTTCCCCCTCCACTTGTAACTCTACTATGTATTCGAAGCTTAGAACCATATGATCACTGGCCCCAAAGGGGCTTTCATGTGTGATGTCCTCAATATCTGCACTACTCAGGGTGAATACTAGGTCCAGTCTCGCTGGTTCGTCCCCTCCTCTCTCTCTGGTAGTGTCCCTTACGTGTTGGTACATGAGATTTTCCAGTACCACCTCCAGCATCTTAGACCTCCACGTTTCTTGGCCCCCATGTGGCTCTAAGTTCTCCCAATCGATTTCCTTATGCTTGAAGTCACCCATGATCAGTAGCTTCGTCCTGCTCGCATGAGCCCTTCTGGCCACTTCGGCCAGTGTGTCAATCATCGCTCTATTACTCTCATCATACTCTTGCCTTGGCCTCCTGCTGTTCTGTGGTGGGTTATACATAACTGCAATTACCACCTTGGGACCTCCAGACTGTAGCGTTCCTACTATGTAATCCCCAGCTTCTCCTCTGTCTCCTCTCTCCAGCTCGTCAAAATCCCATTGGTTTTTGATCAGCAGTGCCACTCCTCCACCCCCTCTGTTCCCTCTGTCTTTCCTCAGGATCTGGTATCCCATTGGAAAGATGGCATCTGTTATCATACCTGTGAGCTTTGTTTCTGTGAGAGCTATTATGTCCGGTGATGCCTCTTTGACTCTTTCGTGCCACTCCTCCCACTTATTTGTTATTCCATCAGCATTGGTGTACCATACCTTCAGTTTCCTCTCTAACACTGTGTTTTGGGGGTCTGTGGGGGTGGGGGACCTGGCGGTGTACTGTGGGATTCTATAGTGGAGTGTTGGGGGGGGGGTGTGAGTGTGGGTTGTAGATTGTGTTGGGATAGTGTGCTTTGTTGTTGGGTGTTGGGGATGGTTCTGTGTGTGCTTGCTCTTGTTTCTCTGCCCTGCTCTGGTTGTCCTCTACTGATTCTGTCCTTGTCTCACCTCCCAGCTCCTTTCGCCTTAGTGCCCTCTCCCTCAGCTGCTGTCGTTCTGTTTTGTTCTGTCTCGGTTTTGGAACACCCTCTTGTAGTCTTCCGTTCCCTTCAATCTTGGTTTCTCTTGAAGGATTCTGTCCTGCACTGTTTCTGTCCACTGTGTGTGTGTGTGTGTGTGTGTGTGTATGTGTGTGTGTGTGTGTGTGTGTGTGTGTGTGTGTGTGTGTGTGTGTGTATGTGTGTGTGTGTGTGTGTGTGTGTGTGTGTGTGTGTGTGTATGTGTGTGTGTGTGTGTGTGTGTGTGTGTATGTGTGTGTGTATGTGTGTGTGTGTGTGTGTGTGTGTGTGTGTATGTGTGTGTGTGTGTGTATGTGTGTGTGTGTGTGTGTGTGTGTGTGTGTGTGTGTGATGTGTGTGTGTGTGTGTATGTGTGTGTGTGTGTGTGTGTGTGTGTGTGTGTGTGTGTGTGTGTGTGTGTGTGTGTGTGTGTGTGTGTGTGTGTGTGTGTGATTTTCTAAATTGATAAAAGTAAGAAAATGGTTCACCCTCGTTTCTTCAATTTCCTCTCATTTTATATTTAATTCAATAAAAACAATAAAAAAAATATTTTAAGAGTGATTTTGTTTTTTATAACTGTGAAGGAACACCACGAATATAACTGTGAAGGAACACCACGAATATAACTGTGAAGGAACTCCATGAATATAACTGTGAAGGAACACCACGAATATAACTGTGAAGGAACACCACGAATATAACTGTGAAGGAACACCACGAATATAACTGTGAAGGAACACCACGAATATAACTGTGAAGGAACACCACGAATATAACTGTGAAGGAACACCACGAATATAACTGTGAAGGAACTCCATGAATATAACTGTGAAGGAACACCACGAATATAACTGTGAAGGAACACCACGAATATAACTGTGAAGGAACTCCATGAATATAATTCTAAGGAACACCACGAGTATAATACCTTTGTGAAGTATACTCATTGAATAACACCACTAGCATAACCCTGTACAGCTGGAACACAAGAAAATATCCCTCTTCCTGTGGTTACAATAACACTCTACTAGATCTAGGTATACCTAGATGCAGCACACGGACCATCACAGTGTGATAGTCCAAGAGATCACATCAGAATGAACTAGAGGGAGTTGTGGGTACCACAACAACCCGTCATGGCAGGCCCAGTACTCTTCCTGATCTACGTAATTGACATGCTTCATGAGATTACCTGGAGCCGTTTGTGTCATAGTATTATGCAGATGTAAAGTCCATAAGAATAAATACTGGTGAAGAAAAGGAAAGGTTATAAGAAGATTTAGACAGATGGTAAGCCTAGTCGAGGCCTAGTGCAAGGTCATGAAAATAGGAGGGAAAGCGAGATAGGGAACGGTGGCCCCCAAAGGAGGAAACCCTAGAGATAATAGCAACACTGAGATTATTACTCTGCCGACTAACATGGCGGAGAATGTGCGACGTACGTGTTTGAGGATGGCATTAATGAGTCTCGGTGTGACGTGCACCGAGTATTTTACATTTTATTCGAGCTGCGTCACACACCCATTGTGGTATGCCTCTCTAGCAGTGAAGTGGCATGCCTCTCTAGCAGTGAAGTAGCAGATCAGAGTGTAGTAGTTGAGGGGCCCCACTGCTATGCTTATTACTACTTCAAAACTTCCAGTCACGTGAAAGTCTGCGAATTCTGCAGTGACGTCTTCAACGACTGATAGATTTCCACTGGTTCTGGTCGTGTCCACTGTGCTTACCGTGGCTCTCACTCGTACAATTACAAACTTGCTATTTTCTCTGTACATAGTTGACACACACACACACATTTATGTATATTGTGGTGAAGGAATACACGGGTAAAGAATCTACTCTTATTTGTTTGCATTTGCCCTGGCTTGCCCTACTGAGTTTGTTTACATGCTGACGTACATACTACCGCGTGCTACAAGCCATCAGACTACCACCTGCGCTCGTAATACTCTAACAAAATGTCTTGAGAACCCTGTATACAACATGTCGGTCAGCCTGATTGTAAAGTAGGCTACACAAACATGTCCAAGGACTAGAAGAAGACATGAGATTAGCCACGAGACTTACCAGGCAGCTGGTGAAAAGTAAAAAGTGAAAGTAGTTGTACAAGTCTTAACCAGGATGCGACCATTGCTTGCGCCAAGCACAGAGATGAAGAATACCATCTGTGTCATAACTGTAAGCTCATCAGAGGTGAAAACTGTGTCAGAAGATAGCGTATACAAAATACAAAAGAAGATTTCATCACATACCCATTAATTAAACTAGTTAAACGTAGCCACATATTGTAAATGTATATATCTTTTAGTTATCCCAGTATATCTGCTCTAGTTACTTCGGCAGTTATAAGTAGTTATCTATGTGGATTGCAGATATATGAAATGTGAATTATAAAGAATGAGCGACAGCAGACATGAGACAATGTGAGACGCAATAACCGCAGATAAATTCATTGAAATACGAGAAAACAGGCAACGAAGATTTTTTTTTTTTGCAACAATATACAACTGATTGATATTTTGTAAAAAAAAAAAAGTCTAGTGCAGAAAGCAGAAAAGGAAATATTAATTCTTTAACATACCTGAAAAAAAAAATAAAAACAATATACACAAATAACCAGCACATAGGTGAAACGCATGACGACGTTTCGCCCAACTTTGACCGAGAAAAATCGGGACACCGCTACTTCTGATACAAATATATAATTACTCACAGCTCAGCCGCCTCTCATTAAACACAAACCTGAAATCAAATCAAGAGTCCTTGTACTCTCTCAACATTCACTCCAGCTTAGTGAAGACACAGCAAGGATACTTGATACTTTCACTGGCATACATAGAACCCTCTCAGTTCTCTTAGAATGCATTAATTCGAATCGAATAGCATTTATTGTTACAATAGTGGCATATGAACAGCGATACCTGAACGTAATGAAGACATTGACTTGGAAAAGTTTATTGTGGATTTTAATATAAATGCAATTTGGATTATAATGTTTGTATTGTTATTCTACCACCTCTCTTCTTGACGTCTCTCTCTCTCTCTCTCTCTCTCTCTTCTCTCTCTCTCTCTCTCTCTCTCTCTCTCTCTCTCATCTATCTATCTATCTATCTTTGTTATACTCTCTAGTGCCCCAGATGCCCCACAGGGCACTATCCGGTGAGGGGCCACAGGTCACTATCCGGTGAGTGAGTGGCCACAGGGCAATATCCGGTGAGGGGCCACAGGGCACTATCCGGTGAGGGACCACAGGGCACTATCCGGTGAAGGGGCCACAGGGCACTATCCGGTGAAGGGGCCACAGGGCATTATCCGGTGAAGGGGCCACAAGGCACTATCCGGTGAAGGGGCCACAAGGCACTATCCGGTGAGGCGGTGGTGGGAGTAAATCTGCACACTTACATCGTAAGTAGTAACGGGAGCCTATGTTCGTGCAGCGAGTGAAGACGGCATCGCAGGCGTCCTTGTATGAGCGAACAAACGAATACCAAACCCGACAAATTGGTTGCTAATCTCGGCAGGTGTTGTATAAAGGAGCGCCCAGCATAAGAGGTGTCCACGCCGACCTTGCCGCGACACCAGTGTGGAATTATAACGAAAAGAAAGGGGAAATTTAAGATTAAACCGCACTTCTGCCCTGCTTGCAGCATCCCTCTTAATAATAATGCTAAATTTATCGACAAAAAGTTAGGTAAATAACGTTGCCACAGTAATACGTCACATTAGTTGCATCTGTGACCGTTTACCTAACTGTTGCTGATACATCTGCTACTCCTGTTACTGTTCTTCTGCTGTTGTTGTTTTTGTTAGGAATCCCCGAAGGTGACCTATAAATTGTTGCTTGATTTTTTTAATTGATTTTTTCTTCCTCCAACTTAAAGATTTTATTTCACTAATATAGCGAGAAGACCTCGTCCGGCCGGCTGGTCCACGGTAATTAGGGTAAACTCTTTGAACAACTGGCATATGCAAGAGTCCTAAGATCAGTGCTGTAGCATCCATTCCCAGCATCTTAGACTGGCATATGCAAGAGTCCTAAGATCAATGCTGTAGCATCCATTCCCAGCATCATAGACTGGCATATGCATGAGTCCTAAGATCAGTGCTGTAGCATCCATTCCCAGCATCTTAGACTGGCATATGCAAGAGTCCTAAGATCAGTGCTGTAGCATCCATTCCCAGCATCCTAGACTGGCATATGCATGAGTCCTAAGATCAGTGCTGTAGCATCCATTCCCAGCATCTTAGACTGGCATATGCATGAGTCCTAAGATCAGTGCTGTAGCATCCATTCCCAGCATCTTAGACTGGCATATGCAAGAGTCCTAAGATCAGTGCTGTAGCATCCATTCCCAGCATCTTAGACTGGCATATGCAAGAGTCCTAAGATCAGTGCTGTAGCATCCATTCCCAGCATCCTAGACTGGCATATGCATGAGTCCTAAGATCAGTGCTGTAGCATCCATTCCCAGCATCTTAGACTGGCATATGCATGAGTCCTAAGATCAGTGCTGTAGCATCCATTCCCAGCATCTTAGACTGGCATATGCAAGAGTCCTAAGATCAGTGCTGTAGCATCCATTCCCAGCATCCTAGATTGGCATATGCATGAGTCCTAAGATCAGTGCTGTAGCATCCATTCCCAGCATCTTAGACTGGCATATGCAAGAGTCCTAAGATCAGTGCTGTAGCATCCATTCCCAGCATCTTAGACTGGCATATGCAAGAGTCCTAAGATCAATGCTGTAGCATCCATTCCCAGCATCATAGACTGGCATATGCATGAGTCCTAAGATCAGTGCTGTAGCATCCATTCCCAGCATCTTAGACTGGCATATGCAAGAGTCCTAAGTTCAGTGCTGTAGCATCCATTCCCAGCATCCTAGACTGGCATATGCATGAGTCCTAAGATCAGTGCTGTAGCATCCATTCCCAGCATCTTAGACTGGCATATGCATGAGTCCTAAGATCAGTGCTGTAGCATCCATTCCCAGCATCTTAGAATGGCATATGCAAGAGTCCTAAGATCAGTGCTGTAGCATCCATTCCCAGCATCTTAGACTGGCATATGCAAGAGTCCTAAGATCAATGCTGTAGCATCCATTCCCAGCATCATAGACTGGCATATGCATGAGTCCTAAGATCAGTGCTGTAGCATCCATTCCCAGCATCTTAGACTGGCATATGCAAGAGTCCTAAGATCAGTGCTGTAGCATCCATTCCCAGCATCCTAGACTGGCATATGCATGAGTCCTAAGATCAGTGCTGTAGCATCCATTCCCAGCATCTTAGACTGGCATATGCATGAGTCCTAAGATCAGTGCTGTAGCATCCATTCCCAGCATCTTAGACTGGCATATGCAAGAGTCCTAAGATCAGTGCTGTAGCATCCATTCCCAGCATCCTAGACTGGCATATGCATGAGTCCTAAGATCAGTGCTGTAGCATCCATTCCCAGCATCCTAGTCTGGCATATGCAAGAGTCCTAAGATCAGTGCTGTAGCATCCATTCCCAGCATCATAGACTGGCATATGCAAGATCCTAAGATCAGTGCTTTAGCATCCATTCCCAGCATCATAGACTGGCATATGCATGAGTCCTAAGATCAGTGCTGTAGCATCCATTCCCAGCATCATAGACTGGCATATGCATGAGTCCTAAGATCAGTGCTGTAGCATCCATTCCCAGCATCATAGACTGGCATATGCATGAGTCCTAAGATCAGTGCTGTAGCATCCATTCATAGCATCCTAGACTGGCATATGCACGAGTCCTAAGATCAGTGCTGTAGCATCCATTCCCAGCATCCTAGACTGGGATATGCAAGAGTCCTAAGATCAGTGCTGTAGCATCCATTCCCAGCATCCTAGACTGGCATATGCAAGAGTCCTAAGATCAGTGCTGTAGCATCCATTCCCAGCATCTTAGACTGGCCCAGTAATTTTCAAATTCTTGGCTGCTTTGCTGCAAGAGTCCTAAGGTCAGTGCTGTAGCATCCATTCCCAGCATCTTAGACTGGCATATGCAAGAGTCCTAAGATCAGTGCTGTAGCATCCATTCCCAGCATCTTAGACTGGCATATGCAAGAGTCCTAAGATCAATGCTGTAGCATCCATTCCCAGCACCATAGACTGGCATATGCATGGTCCTAAGATCAGTGCTGTAGCATCCATTCCCAGCATCTTAGACTGGCATATGCATGAGTCCTAAGATCAGTGCTGTAGCATCCATTCCCAGCATCTTAGACTGGCATATGCAAGAGTCCTAAGATCAGTGCTGTAGCATCCATTCCCAGCATCCTAGACTGGCATATGCATGAGTCCTAAGATCAGGGCTGTAGCATCCATTCCCAGCATCCTAGACTGGCATATGCAAGAGTCCTAAGATCAGTGCTGTAGCATCCATTCCCAGCATCATAGACTGGCATATGCAAGAGTCCTAAGATCAGTGCTTTAGCATCCATTCCCAGCATCATAGACTGGCATATGCATGAGTCCTAAGATCAGTGCTGTAGCATCCATTCCCAGCATCATAGACTGGCATATGCATGAGTCCTAAGATCAGTGCTATAGCATCCATTCCCAGCATCATAGACTGGCATATGCATGAGTCCTAAGATCAGTGCTGTAGCATCCATTCATAGCATCCTAGACTGGCATATGCATGAGTCCTAAGATCAGTGCTGTAGCATCCATTCCCAGCATCCTAGACTGGGATATGCACGAGTCCTAAGATCAGTGCTGTAGCATCCATTCCCAGCATCCTAGACTGGCATATGCACGAGTCCTAAGATCAGTGCTGTAGCATCCATTCCCAGCATCCTAGAATGGCATATGCACGAGTCCTAAGATCAGTGCTGTAGCATCCATTCCCAGCATCTTAGACTGGCATATGCATGAGTCCTAAGATCAGTGCTGTAGCATCCATTCCCAGCATCCTAGACTGGCATATGCATGAGTCCTAAGATCAGTGCTGTAGCATCCATTCCCAGCATCCTAGAATGGCATATGCAAGAGTCCTAAGATCAGTGCTGTAGCATCCATTCCCAGCATCCTAGACTGGCATATGCATGAGTCCTAAGATCAGTGCTGTAGCATCCATTCCCAGCATCCTAGACTGGCATATGCATGAGTCCTAAGATCAGTGCTGTAGCATCCATTCCCAGCATCCTAGAATGGCATATGCAAGAGTCCTAAGATCAGTGCTGTAGCATCCATTCCCAGCATCCTAGACTGGCATATGCATGAGTCCTAAGATCAGTGCTGTAGCATCCATTCCCAGCATCTTAGACTGGCATATGCAAGAGTCCTAAGATCAGTGCTGTAGCATCCATTCCCAGCATCTTAGACTGGCCCAGTAATTTTCAAATTCTTGCCTGCTTGGCTTAAGACGCTTTAAAAAGTACCTAAAAATAAGATGATTATGGAGAGTGAAATTCAAGTGCAATTTAATGTGTTAGAAGTAAGTGAATTTTTCACTTCCATTAAACAACTAAATATATTTGTGTCTATTCTGAACGATCAAGATAATGTGTTTTCCAGAAACTAAAGTTTGCATTGTTATCGGGCGACATAAGACCCAATTTACCAGATTCATTCAATAAACATTGACTTTGATTTCCATTTTAATAATTAAAGCCTCGTCTTATTGGCTTCAAATTATTAACACTGATGCATTCCATATTAAGGAAGACACTCTATAATTTTAGGCTGTTTAGGTACAGTTTTGAAATTTATTTTAATTAAATTGTTAAAAAAAAAAATCTTGGAATTGTTGGATTCAGAGCAATTACTAGAGAAAGCGATTTCTGATACGCTTCAAACTTTCAGCATTGATGACCTTTATTAAGAAAATGCTTGGCATTCACTTAGAGCTTGGTAAAATTTAAATTGCCAGTTTTGTTAAATAATTTGGTGGTCATGTTATAACAAAGGAATGACTCTTCTGGTCGAATTGAAACTTAAGCAATGGTGAACCTTAACTGAAAACAATTATTTTGTATGTAAGTGCCAAATTGTTTAGCGTTTAGTTTTGATTTTAATAATAATAATAATAATAATAATAATAATAATAATAATAATAATAATAATAATAATAATAATAATAATAATAATAATAATAATAATAATCACAGTAATAAAAGTAAAAATAATAATAATAATATATTCCTGCAAGTTTGTAATTTTTAGATTTTTTGTCAAATTGTACTTTCTTATAAAAATATATTCTTATAACAATAATATTTCTAATAATTATCTTTATTTCTACAAAGTACATGATACAACTTATACAGACCATAGTTGACATCAATGACATACTATATAGAAAGTCCCTGGTTATGCAGAGCATATCTGGCAAATTAGGTTAATTTTGTCCCCAGGATGCGACCCACACCAGTCGACTAACACCCAGGTACCTACTTACTGCGAGGTGAACAGGGACAGCAGGTGTCTTAAAAAAAACACGCCCAAATGTTTCCACCCGTACCGGGCATCAAACCACGGACCTCAGTGTGTGAGCTGAGTGCGCTACCAACCGAGGAGAATTGTAAGGAATTTTAGTTAGAAATGCAAAAAAATATATAATTGAGAAATACTGAAAACTCTAGCTTTTACAGCGTTTTTAATTACCACGAGTTTAGTAAGTAAGTTTATTCAGGTATACACAAATACAGTTATATACATTATCATACATAGCAGCATATGTGTAGAGAACCTAGGATAACCCAAAAAGTCAGACAGAGTGACTTATTTCCATTGGGGTCCATTTAATACCTTAATATTATACATTGTAGGAGATATATGTTATTATATTATAAAGGATATATGTATACTAGGAATAAGGTAAAAAGAGTTATTTACATATACATGTGTGTTAGCTAAAAAAAATAAAAAATCATTCTCCTCCCTTTCTGCCGCTACATTCATTAGGTACCTTTTGGGTCTCTTCTTGAACTGGCTCATGCTATGACTGGCTTTGACATGTGCAGGCAGTCTGTTCCGTTCCTTTATTGCTGTACAATAAAAGGTGTTTGAAGCCTGGCCACTGACTGTGGGTACTACAAAGTTGTGCTCTCTAACCCTAGTATTATGACTGCTTTGGTTCTCAGCCTTGACAAAATTGGTAGCAAGATATTCTGGACACTGTTTGTGAGCAATTTTATAAACTTGATTTAACTTAAGTTGTTTTACTCCAATTGTTGTAATTCATCCTGGCCTACATGCTCTCTTGGTCCCAGGTCCAGGATGAATCTTACCATTTTGTTCTGGGTGATTTGGAGTTTATCTTTCAGTTTTTTTGTCAAGGCAGAGTACCATGAAGAGCAAGCGTAGTCAATATGACATTGTATAAGGGCTAGACATAGGGTCCTGCGAGCCTCAGTAGGTAGACACTGTGCTTGTCTGTAGAGGAACTTCAGTCTGGCATTCGCTTTCTTTACTACACTGTTCCCTATCAATTCTCCTGACATGCATGGGTCAAAGGGGATTCCCAGATATTTTACTGAGGAAACTGAGGTGATGGATTCCCCATTACACCGGATATTAAAATTATTTACCCTGCTCAGTTTATATTTCGTGCCAAAGAGTATGGCTTCTGTTTTCCCGAGGTGTAACGATAGTTTGTTGTCTACTAACCATTTGCTGCAGGACTCCAGTTCCAGTGTTAATACATTAGCTATATCTTGTGGGTCTTTACCTGACACTAACAGAGCACTGTCATCCGCATACAGTAGGAGTTTGCACTTGACACTGATGGGCATATCATTTACATAATACAGGAATAATAAGGGACCCAGAATACTACCTTGGAGAACTCCACATGCTATCGGCAGTGGTTCTGATTCTGTTTTGTTGATTTTGACAATTTGTTTCCTGTTGCTAAGATAGGACTTAAACCAGTCTGTGGAACCTATGCCGATAGCTTGAAGTTTCTTACATAATATATTGTGGTTGACAGTATCGAAGGCCTTTTGCAAGTCTAAAGTTACCATTCCTATCAGGTTCCCTATCGACATTTCAGTTCTCATGTAATCCATCAGATTAATTAGGGAGGTGTCGGTTGAGTAAGATCTCCTGAAGCCTGATTGGTAACTATGAAGAATGTTGTTGTCACTAAGATACCCAACTACTTGACAGTACACTGAGTATACTAATAGGCCTATAGTTGCTGACATCAGACCTACTATTTCTCCTGTACGAGGCGACGCCAGCGCCGTCCGCTGGTAAACAACAGCTGTCTCGTCTTGTAGTTACATTCAAGATTATTCTTTATAACTTCAGAACGCTTTATTCGATCGGCTTCAACTTTTCAACGCTGGTAAACCGTTACTTGGTGAAGGTTCGTGGAACAATTGACAATTGAACAATTGAACATTCCAAAAAATTATTTCCTTGCATAAGAATTGTTATTGTTTTTACATTCATGGGAAAGCGCTGTAGGGATTATATCGCACCCCGGGGAAGGATGGGAGGCATTCATGTGTGATCCATGGAAGGCGGTTGGCAAGCCAAGTCCCTTGGATTAAGAGCCCCCTCACCGACACCAAGAAACCTTCTTTGGTGGATAAGACAATCAAACAAAGCGTTCTAAAGTTAGGAACGAAATCCTATGACGGAAGTTAGTGGAGGTCAGCAACACTTAAGACTGGTCATGGACCAAGTCGCGGGGGGCGCTGACCCCCGAAACACCCTCCTGGTATGTAGTACTCAAATATTGCACTTAACTTCCCACTAAATTCGTGAAAATTGAAAACGCCCTGAAAATGTGAGTTTTTAATATTATTTTTTTTTCGTGCAGTTCTATTGTATTTTAAATTTTCTACAATCCTACGAGAAAAAATATTTTATTTTGTATTTTTTTATGAAGTCATATTTGATATGTTATAGATTTTTTTCCTCAAAAAATTTCAAATTGAAACCTACACGGCCGAAATTCAGTGCAAAAGTAATTGTAATTACGATACAACAGCAGTGCGCAGTTTGAATCCGACCAGAAGAAGCGTTCTCAGGTTATTGCAGGGAAACCAATTTATTTAATAAAACATGCAATTTAGAATTTATGCAAGTCGAAGTGAAAGAAATATCGACTTTTAATAAAGCCAGTTAGAAAATGCATTCTTCAGTAATTGATCTATATCTGATTCCAAGTTATTTATCAATTTAAGTACAATTTTAAATTTCCACCTACACATTAAACTTGAAGAATAAGACACATGTGCGACAGTTGGGTATCTTTATTGATGAAACTTTTCACCTACACAGTAGACTTCTTCAGTCAAATACAGTGTCAGCAGATGTAGTAGTGAAATAAGGATGATTTAATCAGTCCATCAACCTTGGAGAGAAAGTATTTGAGGTGGTCAGTCCCTCACGTCCAGATGGAGCTACATTCTTACTTCCAGATCTTCCACCTCACCTTCGACAGTATTTAAGACACCGTTCTCATGTTTCAGCTTCATATCCTTCCAGACCATGGTGCTGAACTCTTCTCCAGGCTGAGGGACTGACCATCTCAAATATCATCTTTATTTCACTACTACACCTGCTGCCTCTGTATCTGACTGAAGAAGCCTACTGTGAGGGTGAAACATTTCAACAATAAAGATACACAAGTGTCGCACATGTGTCTTAAACATCAACTTGTCAGTATTTTGTATAATTTTCCACACAGTCTAATCCTTTTTATGGATTCTATTAATATTAACATTTTGAGACTAGTAGGACGAACCATTCTTTAGATTTCGAATGGCAGTCAATATATCTATTTATTAAATCAAATTTGCAAATTGGGATTGATGCAGTACAATAACAAGGCGAATCTTGCACTGAAAAACATACCGGAACTTAAAGTTTAAAGCCTGTCAAACGAGGCATTCTTTATTTATTGCGAGGATTCCAATAGTTCTGACTTTTTTAACTAATTTAATAAGCTGACAAATTTGCCGTACTCAAGCTGAACTTTCTTAGTTAAATACATCAGTCTGAAGAGGCAACCTCGTATTTATTTAACGTGATTTTAAGGGAATTAAAATTTCACCATAATACGAAAATAATAAATATTGATATAAATACTATAAATGATATAAATACTATAAATGATATAAATACTATAAATGATATAAATACTATAAATGATATAAATACTATAAATGATATAAATACTATAAATGATATAAATACTATAAATGATATAAATGCAATCCCAATTTACAAGATTTATGGTAATGTCGATCCTTTGGCCAGTGATCCTCCATCTGGCTCTGCGTATTTGTTCGAAGGTAGATCCTTTGCCCAGTGATCTTAGACCTGCAGCCTTGAACTTGTTCAAATACTCGATCTGGGGAGTTCGATCACACTGGGAAGAACCTCACGAAATTTCAGGCACCATATTTGCAGTTACATTCCATATAGGAGTTGACTTGTTGCTAATAAAGCTATTTTAAGCCATGGAATTGAAGGTACAGTAATCCTTCTTACTCTGGAGGAAATAGATTACCTCTCATTTCCCAGACGAGAGATAAAAGCAAGAAATTTTGTGTAAAAGAGAGTATCTTAGCCACAAAAAAATGAACTCGGTTATAGGAAAGTTTCTCATCTTAAGTCTCATAGGTTAGATTTCTTCTCATCTACAGACATCTTCAGTATAGTTACAATTTTCTTATACAAATCATCGCATCACACTAAGAATACAAGGTTTCTCATCAGTCTATGAATACTAGACCTTCCAGTCCAGCACACTTACTCATCTATCAAAGAAAACTTGCATACATTACAACGTTATTGAGGAATGATAAATTAGACACATATGCAACACTTGGGTATCTTTATTGAGGAAACGTTTCGCCACACAGTGGCTTCATCAGTCCATACAAAGGAGAATCGTGAAGAACAGGAGGAGTTTGAGGTAATCAGTCCCTCAGCCTTGAGTCGATGTTGTCAGTCCATCAATCTTGAAAAGAATACAGCATATGTGCGAAGAAGTAGCTTATATACTGTAGACAGGAGAGGTGCAGCAGTCGTAGGAGGTGTCACATTTGACCAATGTGGAAGTAGGTGGTGACCAAGGGTTAAGCAAGTGAAGAATTCCCTGTATTAAGATCCTCTCCTGTCTACAGTATATAAGCTACTTCTTCACACATATGCTGTATTCTTTTCAAGATTGATGGACTGACAACATCGACTCCAGGTTGAGGGACTGATTACCTCAAACTCCTTCTGTTCTTCACGATTCTTTTTTGTATGGACTGATGAAGCCACTGTGTGAGGAAACGTTTCCTCAATAAAGATACCCAAGTGTTGCATATGTGTCTAATTTATCAACTTGTCGGTTCTCTGAACCAATGGAAAAATACACAAATGCAGTATAATGTGATCCTTTGTGACAAACAGAACTACCTGGGTACAGAGTACATGTGGGTACAGAGTATATGTGGGTACAGAGTACATCTGGGTACAGAGTACATGTGGGTACAGAGTACATGTGGGTACAGAGTACATGTGGGTACAGAGTACAAGTGGGTACAGAGCACATTTGTACAAATAGGGTGGAGAGTCAGTTGGAGAATGTTGTGTAGGTTGGATTTGAGACGGACCTGTCCGGGACGGGTAGGAACAACTAATAATTTACGAAGGCTTTACACTTTAAAGGACTTTTGTATTCAAAGAGTGATTAGGAAGAGGCTTAACAACATATCCACACAACAATATCAACAAAGAAGAGAGGATAAAGGAGAGCGAAGCTCATATTAATTGATGGCATTAATTGCCCAACAAGTGACACTGAGTGGAGGAAGGAAGTCTTACACGTCACTTTATGCTCAGCAGTAATCCATTTCTGTTTAGAAAATCAGGTTGTTAAAAGTGTAATTTAGGTAGTGAAGAAACCAGATATATATTAGTAGGTTCAATTAATTTATTGATTGTGAAAAAAAATATAACTTATGGTGGCTAATTTTTTTGCTCAAAATGTAATGGTCCTCAAAATAAACATAACATGAATTGGCAAGTTTATAAAGCCTAGTTACGTATTTGTGAAAGTTTTGAAAGAGAAAAAAATGAGATTATATTTAAAATATGACTTATAGGAAATCTCATTAAATGGCTTATGAAACATCCACGAGGGAATTGAGTAACCACAGTTGTTTTCCATCCAATGGATTGGATGTCCACCAGTTGGTGTTGACTGATTTACATATGTAAACATAATTATCGAATTTCTGACTCTTACGGGAAAGGATTTCATGGCCACTGTTCTTTACCATATTCAGACGCTCGTCAGAGAACACAACTTGTAAAGTGAAGTGCCAGAAGCTGCTGGTATTTATCTTACGGCTCACAATTCTTATCCTCGAGACACTACAAGATCAAACACTCTGATGAGCTCTACGCTGAGCAAAAAGAATCCATCTGTCTTGATACTAAAGTGTCATAACTGTATAAATCCGAATAATCCACTGCATAATGCATAATCTTTGCAGATGGTTTTCTGAATGCAGTCCCAGGGTTGCATTTGTTGAGGGACAGATGATGGGATGAACGTCTCCATAATACTATGTGATACTGCATGTTCGTTCACTGTGATCTCACCCAAGATGTTTCCTAACTTTAAACTCTCATAACTCTCATGCTATGACTGCATTAACATATTATTTGAGCATAGTCGACTCCCCTAGAGTATGACACTACCTTAAGCCCATATGCATTGCGGGTTGAACCAACGTAGTACTAGTTCCAGTCTCTCCTCTGTACTGATGAGTAATGTCAAAGGTGTTACATTAACATTTGTGTCTGACCTTGAATTGCCTCACACCTCTGCTAACTCTGCTGCTGACACTAGTAGTGATGCTGTCTCCAGATCATGCACTGGGATGCAATGAAGGAAACTATTGTTCCTGCGACCAACACCTCAGAAACGGTAGCTATTACTCCAGTCTGGGCTCAGGCCAAAATTTAAGTAATTCGCCCTTTGATATTCCCAGACTTCAAACCAGAGTGAAAATATGTCATACTAGTGGTTTATATTAATACTTTCTCGTACATCTGTTTTGAAGACCACTATATTCTTTTGGTCAAAAGTTAATACTGAGAGACACTTCTTTAAGTTTATTATCATGACCAATTGTCGCCGGTCATTTTTGTCACCAAAAGATTTGGCTAAAAAAAAAAAAAAAAAAAAAACTCATGTTACTGGCCAGGAATGTTCTCAGATGCCTCCAAGTGTTGCAGGTCGTGTAAGGCTTGTCTTCAGTCGCCTTCCTGAGGTACCAAGAGGATACAGGTACCCTTATTTACTGTATCATTTAAAAGGACAGCAGACCCCTGACACAGTGCTCATCTGAGGATATGGATCTATTTTGATTTCTATTGATTTCTCCAGTTTCCCTAAGACCAATTTTCCTGAAGTCAGTGTCGGCTACAGAGGTAGCTCAAATGCTCTGTTTTCTTCAAGACTGACATCCATATAGAAATATTGTCGGACTATAAAACTCAATTTACTGCAGAGTTGATATACCACCTTATTCAACCTCTACGAGTGAAACCCTTATTCAGAACATCCTGTCACTCCAGCTCTAATGAGGAGACTGATCGCCAGCACTCAATTCTTAAGTCCATATTACAAAAGCTCTGCTTCCATAAGTCTAAGAATTAGCATCACTACATGACCACGGAGAAAGTTGCCAGTGGCTCACCAGGGTTCTCTGACTGTGAGCTTCACTATGGTAACCAGGCCAGAGGTCCTCTCTCCTGCCTGGTTTATGGACTAACTAGAAGGGAAGTGCTCAGGTTCAAATTTCTTATCAGTTTATTTCTGACTTGAGATTTAAACTTGAGGAGACTTCTCACACTGTCACTAACAACATTAGCATTGCAATGGACACTCTCGGTTAGAAGTAAAGGAGAATGTTACACTCTGCTGTTGTGTGTATCACAGTGTTTATATGTTGAGAGTTTAATATCTACTTTAGGGTTTCAAGTTATGTGGACAAAGTTCACTTTACATGCTACTCATTATTATTATCATTATAATCATAGGGGAGCGCTAAGCCCATAGGATTATACAGCGCATGGGGGGATGGAAGGCATTCAGGCTCAATTCAGGGAACCGGAGCACAGATCCAATTCCCTAGATCAAGAGCCCCTTACCAGCGTCAAGGAACCTTCCTTGAGGGGACATGCTACTCCTGACTGTGTGATTGACAATGGTTTAAGTCGTTTACCTGTAGTTACACTCGTTTGCGGAGGAGTGTTGATTTGAACGCGACCTGTCGACCACAGCTTCTAACCCTCGCTGAGAGGATCAGAGGTGGGGGGAGGTAAATTGTGGTTCAGTAAGTTTCGTTGATTCTCTTCAGTAGTTGCTGAGTCTTGTATGTGCCTTGTGTTATTTCGTTTATTTCAGTTTATTTAGATATTGGATCATCTCTTTATACACCTGTTATTTCCCTACACTTTTTAACCCATGTTTGTGTTAATGAAACTTAGTAATATCTTAGATTTCTCACTTATTCCTTTAACCCTTTTAGGGTCCAAGGCCATTTTTGGAAGGGGTGCGCCAGTGTCCAAGAATTTTTGAAAAAAAAAAAAATTCTTATAGAATTAAAGATAATAATTTTGGGAAGGTAATGAAACAGTAGTTACCGAGATATAGAGTCATGAAGTTGACCTTCAATGACTGGGCGGCGGCAACATCAATGACCGGGTGGCGGCAACATCAATGACCGAGTGGCTGCAACATCAATGACCGAGTGGCGGCAACATCAATGACCGAGTGGCGGCAACATCAATGACCGGGTGGCGGCAACATCAATGACCGAGTGGCGGCAACATCAATGACCGGGTGGCGGCAACATCAATGACCGAGTGGCGGCAACATCAATGACCGGGTGGCGGCAACATCAATGACCGGGTGGCGGCAACATCAATGACCGGGCGGCGGCAACATCAATGACCGAGTGGCGGCAACATCAATGACTAGGTGGCGGCAACATCAATGACCGGGCGGCGGCAACATCAATGACTGGGTGGCGGCAACATCAATGACCGGGCGGCGGCAACATCAATGACCAAGTGGCGGCAACATCAATGACCGGGCGGCGGCAACATCAATGACCGAGTGGCGGCAACATCAATGACTGGGTGGCGGCAACATCAATGACCGGGCGGCGGCAACATCAATGACTGGGCGGCGGCAACATCAATGACCGGGCGGCGGCAACATCAATGACTGGGCGGCGGCAACATCAATGACCGAGTGGCGGCAACATCAATGACTGGGCGGCGGCAACATCAATGACCGGGCGGCGGCAACATCAATGACGGGCGGCGGCAACATCAATGACCGGGCGGCGGCAACATCAATGACTGGGCGGCGGCAACATCAATGACCGAGTGGCGGCAACATCAATGACTGGGCGGCGGCACATCAATGACCGGGCGGCGGCAACATCAATGACCGGGTGACGGCAACATCAATGACCGGGTGACGGCAACATCAATGATCGGGTGGCGGCAACATCGGCGATTTCCGTAAAGTCGCATTTTTTTATTTTACGTTTTCGTTACTTTTTTCTTTTCTTTTCTAATATTTTTTTCCAGTAAGTTTTGTGGCCTATGAGACCAATATAATGTATAATTGTACACTCATTGTATTCAACACAATAACCTCACTAATTTGTTTATCATTATATTGCTTACAAAACTTGTTTACAAGTTTATATAAACAAAATAATGATGAAAATATTGGTGGTATTGTGTTGAATACAACGTACCATATAGTACCATATGGTACAATGGTACCATATGGCACAGGGTATCATATGGTGCAATGTTCCATATGGCATAATGTATCATATGGTGCAATGTACCATATAGTACAATGTATCATATGGTGCAATGTACATATAGTACCATATTGTACAATGGAACCATATGGTACAATGTATCATATGGTGCAATATACCATATGATATCCTGTACTATGGTACAGGCTGACATATGGTACTGGGTGCCATATGGTACAGGGTACCATATGGAACAGGGTATCATATTGTACAGGGTACCATATGGTACAGATACAGGGACGCCAATGGAAATAAATAACCCTGACTTTTTTGGGTTATCCTGGGATCTTTCACATATGCTGCTATGTATGATAATCTATGTACGTAAGTGTATTTGTGTATACCTGAATAAACTTACTCAAACACATGTGGCATCGTAAGTAAGTTTATTCAGATATACACAAATACATTTACATAGATTATCATACATAGCAGCATATGTGTAGAGAACCCGGGATAACCCAAAAAAGTCAGACTTATTTCCAATAGGGTCTCTGTACCTTGTACCATATGATATAATGTACCATATGGTACAATGTACCATGTGGTGTACCATATGGTACATTGTACTGTATGGACCAAATTTTACCATATACCATTTATGATAAGGGGACCAATTTCAATTTCCCAAAGGTAAAACCCTAGAATTCCCCTTCGCCCACTTCCCTCAGTCTTGAACTATAACTTGAGAAGAGGAGAGTCAGAATTTTGCCGGGGGGGGTTTCCCCGGGCCCCCAGGCAAGGAGATTCAAAAGGGTGTGGGGCTGCCTGGGAAGACAAGATGGGTGGGGGTGCCTGGGAGAGTACAGGATGGGTGGGGACCCCTGGGAAAATACAGGATG
>WNWK01019124.1:0-38459 GCA_009830355.1 Cherax destructor
TTTTTTTTTTTTTGAAGTCTTAATACAGGCTTACAGATAACAGTTAACTGTCTCTAAAGCGAAACACTGTTGCTGAAGGTCAGAAATAATCCTAGTGTAGAGGTGAGGGAAAGTTAGTGTAGTTAACCTGGGGTGTACGTGGCAACCCGCGCACCACTACATAACACAGCGTCTTCACAGGAGGCGCGATTTCTTTGGGATGAATATGCGCTTTCTGTCGACTCACAGAGCCTGCGCCTTGTCGTCGGCGCCCAGTCTATCTTCTTTCTTCACCTGGTCTGTGAGCGGTGGTGAAATGTACAAGCATGGAGAGATATGTGGGTGATGGTGGTAGCGACACAGCTAATCCCTCTCCCTTACATTACTCACTCTTTAAATCCATCTGGTTTATCAACCCACACTAAGCCACTAGGTAAAAGTTAGCTTTACAGGCAGGAAGCACACTGATATGGCAGGAACACTATAGAACGTTTACGAGATGTGCTGGGGATCAGGACAGCTGTGCCTGCTGGCTACCTTAGTTTGTCCTGCCTGGCTTGGTTGTTGCTTTCAAGCCTGCTTGAATGTGCCAGTTAAACCCGTGTCAACCACTTGGAGATTATCTTGTAGCAGGCACGTATGCACACATGAGACATTCTTAAGAAGGGTGGGTGGGAAATCGTGGAAAGCTGGCAGCAGGACTGACGGGCACTCAGGCACGTATGTGGGCAGGCAAAAACCGCCTCTAGACCATAGGTAAATAGAGGCGAATGGCTGAGTTCTAAATAGAGGGAGGAGGCAGGCGAAGGGTAGTGTAGATAGGCCTTCTTGTGCCACTTCAAACCATCACTTTTCGTTTAACTAGGTAGATCACTAGTCACAGCTCACACATAAGAGTTCCAGCAACAATGCAGCTGCGATCCAACGATATGAGTTGCATGATGAGTTGTCAGTCGAGTGAAATAAGCAGTCCTGGGAAACAAGGCCTAGGACCTCACTCACACACGTCCTCTCCCCTACTGCTCGTCCCGAGGAACCCGAGGAACGACCAAAATCTCGTTCCTGAGAGTGAACTCGCAGCGGAGCTGGAGGTGGGGGATGCCCTCCAGATACCTCACAAACCCGTAATCGGGAACCTTGAATTTGTTGAAGGCCATGGTTGCATTTGTACGAGCAGAGCGGGAAGTCTTTTCCCCGAGGAGTCAGCCATTCTCCATCCTCTGTGGTGGCTGATGCAACTGGGGTGGGTACCTGGTCGGGCCCCAACCCCACCAGTTGAGGAGCCACAGCCTCCTGGTGGCTTTCCATGACCCCTATGTCCATCTGGGGGACCAGGTCTTCTTGGGTAGCATCTGCCGGCTGAACTAGTGGCAGATCGGCAGATACAGCAGTCTCTACAGCATCCTTGGCCTTCTTGGTGGGAGCTCCCATCGGCCCCACATCGTCCTCCGACTCGCCCTCGCATTCCAATAAACGTTTAGGCCGCTCTCCTGGGCCTGACATGGTGACTGTAGGTGTGGGGACTGAACCAGCAGCTGAGATGCAGACTGTGACCTCACAGCCGCCCACACGGGGCTCAGGGCTGTGAGGCTCAGGTCCCCGGAGGGAGCCCTTAGCCACCATCACGTGGTTCACGGCTCTGACTGTTCACGAGAAACGACACTAATCTGTGCGTAAACTAACACAGACGTAGAATACCAAGCGAAAACATAGCCCACGAAGAACAATAACGGCGTATATCTGTGCGTAAACTGACACAGATGTCTCCTCTGCTATGTTCTATATATATCGAAGAATTCCTCTCTCTTATACTATTAAAAAGACAATACTAGAGAAATTGGTTGAGTTTATTTCAAATTAACAAAATGATGATACTATGCTAATTAAAATGACAATATGATGATATGAAATTGCAACAAGTGTTAAGGAGGATGACAATATAAAACTGAGATTATCTTAAGTAAAATAACATTTGGTTTGAAAGTTTGTTACAGTATGAGTATTTAGTATAGGGTGAGTAGGTGATTTTTGAGAAGTCTTGAATTGATTTTCCGACAAGGTTAACTTAATATTTACTGGTAATGAATTCCAGATTCTGGGGCCCTTTATGTGCATAGAATTTTTACATTACCTGGAGTTTACCTGGAGAGAATTCCAGGGGTCAACGCCCCCGCGGCCCGATCTGTGACCAGGCCTCATGTTGGACCAGAGCCTGATCAACCAGGCTGTTACTGCTGGCCGCACGCAGTCCAACGTACGAACCACAGCCTGGCTGGTCAGGTACCGACTTTAGGTGCCTGTCCAGTGCCTGCTTGAAGACAGCCAGGGGTTTGTTGGTAATCCCCCTTATGTATGCTGGGAGGCAGTTGAACAATCTTGGGCCCCTGACACTTATTGTGTTGTCCCTCAACGTGCTAGTGGCACCCCTGCTTTTCATTGGGGGGATGTTACATCGTCTGCCGAGTCTTTTGCTTTCGTAGGGAGTGATTTTCGTGTGCAGGTTTGGTACTAATCCCTCGAGAATTTTCCACGTGTATATAACAATGTATCTCTCCCGCCTGCATTCTAGGGAATACAGGTTTAGAAACTTCAAGCGTTCCCAGTAATTGAGGTTGTTTATCACAGTTATGCATGCCGTGAAGGTTCTCTGCACATTTTCAAGGTCAGCAATTTCACCTGCCTTGAAAGGTGCAGTTAGTGTGCAGCAATATTCCAGCCTAGATAGAACAAGCGATTTGTAAAGTGTCAACATGGGCTTTGCATCCTGGTTTTGAAGGTTCTCATTATCCATCCTGTCATTTTTCTAGCAGATGCGATTGCTACGGTGTTATGGTCCTTGAAGGTGAGATCCTCTGACATGATCACTCCCAGGTCTTTGACATTAGTTTTTCGCTCTATTGTGTGGTTTGAATTAGTTTTGTACTCCGATGAGATTTTAATTTCCTCACGTTTTCCGTATCTGAGTGATTGAAATTTCTCATCATTGAACTTCATATTGTTTTCTGCAGCCCATTTAAAGATTTGGTTTATGTCTGCTTGGAGTCTTGCAGTGTCTTCAACGGTGGACACTGTCATACAGATTCGGGTGTCATCTCCAAAGGAAGACACGACACTGTGGCTTATATCCCTGTCTATGTCCGAAATGAGGATGAGGAACATGATGGGAGCGAGTACTGTGCCTTGTGGAACAGAGCTTTTCACATTAGCTGCCTCAGACTTTACTCTGTTGACTACTACTCTTTGTGTTCTACTTGTTAGGAAATTATAGATCCATCTACCAACTTTTCCTGTTATTCCTTTATCACGCATTTTGTGTGCTATCACACCATGGTCACACTTGTCAAAGGCTTTTGCAAAGTCTGTGTATATAACATCTGCATTCTGTTTGTCCTCTAGAGCATCCAGGACCTTGTCATAGTGGTCCAGTAGTTGGGACAGACAGGAGCGACCCGCTCTAAACCCATGCTGCCCTGGGTTGTGTAATTGATGGTTATCTAGATGAGTGGCGATCTTGCTTCTTAGAACCCTTTCAAAGATTTTTATGATATGGGACGTTAGCGCTATTGGTCTGTAGTTATTTGCCATTGCTTTACTGCCGCCTTTGTGGAGTGGGGCTATGTCTGTTGTTTTTAGTAACTGCGGGACGATCCCAGTGTTCATGCTACCTCTCCATAGGATGTTAAAGCACGTGATAGGGGCTTCTTGCAGTTCTTGATGAACACTGAGTTCCATGAGTCGGGGCCTGGAGCGGAGTTCATGGGCATGTCATTTATCGCCTTTTCAAAGTCATGTGGCGTCAGGGTAATGTCAGATAGGCTAGCGTCTACCAGGTTCTGTGGCACTCTCATAAAAAAATCATTTAGGTCTTCAACTTTTAGTCTGGTTAGCGGCTCACTAAAAACTGAGTCATACTGGGACTTTAGTAACTCACTCATTTCCTTGCTGTCATCTGTGTAAGACCCATCTCGTTTTAGTAGGGGCCCCATACTGGATGTTGCTCTCGACTTTTTTTTTGCATAAGTAAAGAAATACTTTGGGTTTCTTTCAATTTCATTTATGGCTTTTAGTTCTTCCCGCGTTTCTTGATTCCTGTAAGATTCCTTTAGTTTTAATTCGATGTTGGCTATTTCTCTTACTAGTGTTTCCCTTCGTATTTCAGATATATTGGCCTCTTGTAGCCGCTCTGTTATTCTTTGCCTTCGCCTGTATAGGGAGCGCCTCTCTCTCTTTCTAGTTTACATCTTCTTCTCCTTTTCCTTAAGGGAATTTGCCTTTAGCAAACCTCAAGTGCCACAGAGTTAATTTGTTCTAGACATAGGTTAGGATCCGTGATGCTTAGGCTATCTTCCCAGTTTATATCATTTAGGATTTGGTTTACTTGGTCCCACCTTATGTTTTTGTTATTGAAGTTGAAATTGGAGAAGGCTCCCTCGCGACTGATCACATTTTGTCGATCTGGGGCCCCCTCATGCATGTCTGGACCTCTATTATGTTGTGATCTGAGTATATCGTTTTTGATATGATGACATTTCGTATCAGATCATCATTGTTAGTGAAGATGAGGTCCAGTGTATTCTCCAATCTTGTAGGCTCTATTATTTGCTGGTTTAAGGTGAATTTGGTGCAGAGATTTAAAAGCTCGTGTGTGTGCGAGTTTTCATCTGAGCTGCCTCCTGGTGTTATCTCTGCTACCACATTATTTGAAATATTCCTCCATTTTAGGTGCCTTAGGTTGAAGTCCCCCAGGAGCAAGATGTTGGGGGCAGGGGCTGGAAGGTTTTCCAGACATTGGTAAATTTTCAGAAGCTGTTCCTGGAATTGTTGGGACTTTGCATCCGGAGGCTTGTATACAACCACGATGACCAGGTTTTGATTCTCGATCTTTACTGCTAAAACTTCAACTACATCATTTGAGGCATTTAGTAGTTCTGAGCATATAAGTGACTCTGTGATATACAGGCCAACCCTCATCCTTTTGCCTGTTCACTGTGTCACATCTGTATAGGTTGTAGCCAGGGATCCATATTTCATTGTCCAAGTGATCCTTTATGTGGTCTCTGTGAAAGCCGCAAACATTGCATTTGACTCTGTAAGCAGTCCACGGATGTAAGGTATCTTGTTGTTTGTTGCTGGCTTTAGACCCTGTATATTTGTAAAGATGAATGTCGTTGGATTGGTGGTATTGGTGGTATGGAGGGTCTTTTTTCCTGGCACTAATATCTGTTGTTCTGGAGTGGAGGCCATTGACTGTGGTTCCACTCCAGAAATGATTGCAGTTGGTGTACGATTTCTGTCATTTCCTGCCAGCTTTTTTTCCTTCCTTGCGCTAAAAAAACTCTCTCTCTGGAGTGGCTTTGGCTACCCAGGTTTTCCCATGGTCTGGATGTTCTGTGTCGTCTTGTACTCATTGGTTAGTATGGACTCGGGGTATGTCAAATAGTGATCTGTGTCTTGTGTTGTGGTCGTTTGTTTCCTTACACCGGTTTTCCATGTTCACCCATCAGTAATAATGGGTACCTGGGTGTTAGTAGACTGGTGTGGGTCGCATCCCGGGACAAAACTGACCTAATTTGCCCAAAATGCTCTTGGGCCCCAGACAACACAATAAGTGTCAGGGGGCGCAAGGTTCAACTGCCTCCCACCATACATAAGGGGGATTACCAATAGACCCCTGTCTGTCTTCAAGCAGGCACTGGACAGGCACCTAAAGGGGCGCTTATCAGAAATGACTCAACTTTTTTATTTGTTTACCGATTGCGCTCATTTTTGGTGTACTATTAGAAGCTTATATAGAAGGAGCTGTGACGAAGTTTCAATAAACTCGGCCAAAAAGCAAATGAACCACGCAAGATTTACTGAAAATTCCTAAAAAAAATCCACTTAGGAGAGATCTAGGCCGAAGTGGTAGTTGGGAAAGTTGTTTTGACACTTCCTGCTGATAGAACACTTCTACGTCCATCGTGCAGCGCGTACCAATTCTGTAATAAAGCTTATCTTCATTCTAAAAAAAATACAGTTTGTAGGTTGCTTGACATTTAGCAAAATATCGGACTTTTATCCCCACACAAATCTGAAAATATTTGGGATACTTCAAAAAGGTACGCGCTACCTTGTAAAGCAATCATTCTTCTATGTTTATTGTGAAAATCACGTCAATTCGTTCATTATTAATCATTGTTTGCCCTCACAAAAGTAAATAACTTTCTTCCGAGATAATGGCCGAAGCGCGCGGCAGCCCGAGTAGTCGGAATTTCCTTTTTTCCCGAAAAAATACTTGTTTTTTTCCACTGTGGTCAAAACTCCGGCTGCTTGCTTTCATCATCTATGAGTGTTTACTACAGTTTACCATCGTTAGATCCGTTTTTTTATAACAAATTGTGAGAATGGGAAAAATAATTTTAGGGCGATCTTACCTTACCACTACCAGCCGATAGACCGTCATATTATGCCACATAATATTTATTCTGGTGTGTTTTTCATGTTTCTATGCTATTAATATGTCGCCTTATGTCATAATAGATCAATTGTAGTAAGTAAATAAACATTATTGTTGATATAAGCGTAAGAAAAGAACAAATTGTTGGCTGGTGTGTCTTGGCAGCTACATCGTAATTTACCCTTTGTCAATCACTTCTTATCCGAGAAGGCCAGAGAAGGCTCCTGATTGGTTCTCAGGCCATATTAGCCCCGCTCACTCTCTTATGATATCAAATGGTGAATTTGTATTATATTAGAGAGAAAAATATAAGAAATTTATAGAAAAAAAAACGGATTTTTTTTTTGCCGCGTTAGCGCGCATGTCATGACAAGCGCCGCCACCATACCTGTTACAAATTACTATAATTCCTTGTAGAAACATTGTATAATGATGAGAATTATACGAGGGGGATGCCAGAAAGATCAGCTATTTTTTGGGTAAGAAAAATTTTTTCGTATTTTTTCGATTTTTTTTCTCAGCGCGCACACAATGCCAGGGGCCCTAAAGTCGGTACCTGACCAGTCAGGCTGTGGTTCGTACGTTGGACTGCGTGCGGGCAGCAGTAACAGCCTGGTTGATCAGGCTCTGATTCACCATGAGGCCTGGTCACAGACAGGGCCGCGGGGGCGTTGACCCCCGGTACTCTCTCCAGGTATAACAAGTGGCTTTATATATAATAATAATAATAATATCTTTATTTACTACAGAGTACATGTACATGGTACAGGCTAGCTGACATCAGTGACTACTACTATATAGAAAGCCTGTTAGCTAGCATTTCGGCAGATTAGGTCAGTGTCCAGGATCGACTCACACCAGTCGATACCCCAGGTACCCATTTTACTGATGGGGAACATAGACACAGGTGAAGAAACGCCCAATGTTTCTGCCCTGGCTGGGAATCGAACCCAGGCCTTCGCCGTGTGAAGCGAGAGCTTTAGCCACCACCTGGAGAGAGTTCCGGGGGTCAACGCCCCCGCGGCCCGGTCTGTGACCAGGCCTCATGGTGAATCAGAGCCTGATTAACCAGGCTGCTACTGCTAGCCGCACGCAGGCCGACGTACGAACCACAGCCCGGCTGGTCAGACACTGACTTTAGGTGCCTGTCCAGTGCCTGCTTGAAGACAGCCAGGGGTCTATTGGTACTTGTAGAAACAAAGATAAATTATTAAACAAGAAGATACGGCACAAGTTCTCAGTAGCCCTATAAACCCCAACATGAAGATACGGCACAAGTTCTCAGTAGCCCTATAAACCCCAACATGAAGATACAACACAAGTAGCCCTATAAACTACCAACAAGAAGAAGTTTTATCAACTCTGTTAGCGCTAATTAATTAATGTCAGCAAGTGCACGTATCGTGAAGAACCTGAGCGGTATGATTCTTCAGAGAATATTACATTCTCCTGAATATAGGCAGCTGACCAGACTCTCTGGCGTATTCAGTTTCTCAACAAATTCCACCACTCAGGTAATAATGATGGTTAACTACACTGGTTGCTGTATTTTTACCGTAGTGACGTAACATAACCATATACTATTATTGTGCAGTCTCACCGGACACTTTAAATGTTTAGTTTCATATGTCTGTGGGGTGGAAATAAGTCTCTTGGACTTTTTTGGGTTATCCAGGGTGGCTAACACTTCCTACCCTGGGTTATCCAGGGTGGCTAACACTTCCTACCCTGGGTTATCCAGGGTGGCTAACACTTCCTACCCTGGGTTATCCAGGGTGGCTAACACTCCCTACCCTGGGTTATCCAGGGTGGCTAACACTCCTACCCTGGGTTATCCAGGGTGGCTAACACTTCCTACCCTGGGTTATCCAGGGTGGCTAACACTCCTACCCTGGGTTATCCAGGGTGGCTAACACTTCCTACCCTGGGTTATCCAGGGTGGCTAACACTTCCTACCCTGGGTTATCCAGGGTGGCTAACACTTCCTACCCTGGGTTATCCTGGTTGGCTAACACTTCCTACCCTGGGTTATCCAGGGTGGCTAACACTCCCTACCCTGGGTTATCCAGGGTGGGAAATTTTGGAAATTCTCTTGAAATTTTGGAAATTCTCTGGAAATTTTGTAAATTCTCTGGAAATTTTGGAAATTCTCTGGAAATTTTGAAAATTCTCTGGAAATTTTGGAAATTCTCTGGAAATTAAGTAAATTCTCTGGAAATTAAGTAAATTCTCTGGAAATTACACACCGCCCGTCGCTACTACCGATTGAATGATTTAGTGAGGCCTTCGGACTGGCGCTCTTGGACGTTCTACCCCGCGCGCCTTCGACACTCCCTACCCTGAGTTATCCTGGGTGGGTAACACTCCCTACCCTGGGTTATCTTGGGTGGCTAACACTCCCAACCCTGGATTATCCTGGGTGGCTAACACTCCCAACCTTGGATTATCCTGGGTGGCTAACATTCCCTTCCCTGGGTGGCTAACACTCCCTACCCTGAGTTATCCTGGGTGGGTAACACTCCCTACCCTGGGTTATCTTGGGTGGCTAACACTCCCAACCCTGGATTATCCTGGGTGGCTAACACTCCCAACCCTGGATTATCCTGGGTGGCTAACATTCCCTTCCCTGGGTGGCTAACACTTCCTACCCTGAGTTATCCTGGGTGGGTAACACTCCCTACCCTGGGTTATCCTGGGTGGCTAACACTCCCTACCCTGGGTTATCCTGGGTGGGTAACACTCCCTACCCTGGGTTATCCTGGATGGATAACACTCCCTGCCATGGGTTATCCTGGATGACTAACACTTTCTTCCCTGCGTTAGGCAGGACCCCAGCGAGGGGCTCTTGATCAAGGAATTGGACCTACCTGGAGAATGTTCCTGGAGTCAACACCCTCGCAGCCTGATCCATGACCATGCCTCTTGGTGGATCAGGGGCTGATCAACAAGGCTGTTACTGCTGGCTGCACATAAAACTGGCTTATGAACTACAGCCCAGCTGGTCAGGTACTGATTTCAGGTGCCTGTCCATCTCCCTCTTGAAGACAGCCAGGGGTCTATTAGTAATTGCTCTTATATATGCTGGGAGGCAGTGGAACAGTTTTGGTTCCCCTGACACTTATTGTGTTGTCTCTTAGTTTGCTCGTGGCGCCCTTTATATTCATTGGAGGGATGTTGCACCTTGTGCCAAGTCATTTAATTTCTTAGGGAGTGATTTCCTTGTGATTTGGAACTACTCCCACTAGAATTTTCCAAGTGTATATTATCATGTATCTATCTCGCCTGCATTCCAAGGAGTACAGGTCTTCAGTTATTCCCAGTAATTTAGGTGCTTTATGGTACTTATACATGCAGTGAAAGTTCTCTGTATTATCCAGGTTTCCAAACATACTTATCTACGTTCATGTTATCATAGTAGGTTATAGATCTTATCAGGCTTCTAACTGCATTCCTGCTGTATAACCCCTGTGGTTTAGCACTTCTATTTGATAATAATAATAATAACTGCATTCCTATAGCAATCATTTTCATTATTTATTTCTCTCATATTATTCCTAATGCTAGACACAGATATACCAAAGTTATATTCTACATTCTCCTTCTGGGTGCTCTTCTTGGCTAACATATCATCCTTATCATGAAGGAGTAATCCAATGTGTGATGGAATCAATAGCAATTGTACATTAATTCCTTTGTCCCGGATTTTTGAGTATCTATACCTGGCTTCTCCAATCAGCATGCTGTTAGAATCATTATATGAGTCAAGAGCCTTCAATGATGACATAGAATCAGTAATGATGATAGAGTCAAGCTCAGTGTCATAAGTTAGCTTTAGTGCCATAAGGATTGCAAACAATTCAGTTTGCAGTGTAGACGCCCAGTTGTTAATTCTTATGCCTAGTTCAAAAAAATTATTATTGTTCTTAACTAGGAGGTGGCAACCAGAGCAGATGCAGCCCTGCCAGAAGACTCCTGTTTAGATCCATCAGTGTATATAACTTGTGATAACTTATTACTACCAGCTAGGCGAAAAATTTCTTCTTGAGCAGTTGCTTTAACAAGTGATTTAAGGAAGGGATTACTATCAATGAGCTTCTTGGGAGGGACTTGCAGGTATGTGATATTAAATGAACACATCTTCCATGGAGGGGTGAAATGCTCTTGTTGCCTACAGTGATACAATTCATGCAGGTTGTAAAACTTAATGTAATTGCATGTTTTCACAATCCATTTAGATCTGTGAGTATTTACTTCTAGACATTTATTAAGATTCATTGTGACAGTGTCTGGTTCATTTCTTAACATTCTAATACCAAGTACAGTGTTAATCTCAACAATCCTATCACTGATACTAGTAATACCAAGCTCCTTCCTCATATTAAGACCCTTTGTAGATCAAATTATGTGATCAGGCATATGGTCACTGTCTTGAACACTATGTGCTTAATTGTCCACTTATTGAGGAATATAGAGATAGACAGTATAATAACCTATGTAACATGTCAAGATATCTTATTAATGAAAATAAGATACCAGTTATACTAAGCAAATTTCCTAAATTTGCTTGTAACAGATAAGTGAACTGTAGATATAAATCCAAATCTAATTTCCATGAACGTGCCTATCTGTGCTCATGATAACGTGAGCATAGATGGGCATGTTTGTGGAGCATATTGCAATGTGAACAGACTGACTGATGTTGTAATGGCTTGGCTACAAGTACTTCTGTCAGTTTGGGAGACACAGATGATGATCAAACTAAATGCAAATTATGTGATCAGGCATATGGTCACTGTCTTGAACACTATGTGCTTAATTGTCCACTTATTGAGGAATATAGAGATAGACAGTATAATAACTTATGTGACATGTCAAGATATCTTATTCATGAAATAAGATACCAGTTATACTAAGCAATTTTCCTAAATTTGCTTATAATAATAATAATAATAAGATTTCTTCGGATTTTTAACCCCGGAGGGTTAGCCACCCAGGATAACCCAAGAAAGTCAGTGCGTCATCGAGGACTGTCTGTCTTATTTTCATTGGGGTCCTTAATCTTGTCCCCCAGGATGCGACCCACACCAGTCGACTAACAACCCAGGTACCTATTTGCTGCTAGGTGAACATGACAACAGGTGTAAGGAAACATGTCGAAATGTTTCCACCCGCCGGGAATCGAACCCGGGCCCTCCGTGTGTGAAGCGAGAGCTCAAGCCACCAGACCACCGGGCCACAGATAAGTGAAATGTAGATATAAATCCAAATGTACAATTGTTAACCCTTTTGGGGCCTAGTGCCTAGGCCTTTTGTGTATCCATATGCTCTTGCGCTACCGTCCACAGGATGGATATGGGGTGCACAATAAACTAGCCACTTCGGTGGCAAAATCTAATCTAATCTGCCTTGAAAGAGGCTGTTAGTGTACAGCAATACCCTAGCCTAGAGAGAACAAGTAATTTGAAGAGAATCCTCATTGGCTTAGCATCCCTAGTTTTGAATGTTCTCATTATCCATATTATCATTTTTCCTGGCATATGCAGTAGACATTGCTGTGATCTTTGAAAGTGAGATTCTCTGATATTATCACACCCAGGTCCTTCACGTTAGTTTTTCGTTCTATTGTATGGTTGGAATTAGTTTTATTCTCCGATCCAGTTTTTATTTCCTTGAGTTTTCCATATCGGAGTAATTGAAATTTATCCTCATTGAACTTCATATTGTTTTCTGAGGCCCATTTAAAGATTTCATTAATGTTCGCTTGGAGATTTTCAGTTTCCTCAGTGGATGACACTGTCATGAAAATTCTGGTATTGTCAGCAAAGGATTACACGGTGCTGTGGCTTAATTCTCTGTCTGTGCCAGGTATGAGAATGAGGAAAAGGATGAGAGTGAGTATTGTAACTTGTGAAACAGAGCTTTACACTGTAGCCTCCTCTGCCTTTACTCTTTGTGTTCTATTTGTTAGGAAGTTATAGATTCATCTACCCACTTTTCTGCTATTCCTTTATCACGCATTTTGTGTGCTATTATGCCATTATCATACTTGTCGAAAACTTTCGCAGAGTCTGTGTATACTACAGTGGACCCTCGGTCATCAGCCGTAATCCGTTACAGAAGCTCGGCCTAAGACCGAAATGGCTGATGACTGAATTAATATTTTCCATAAGAATTAATGTAAATACAATTAGTAATCTGTTCCAGACAAAAATATCAACAAAAAATATTTTTTTTTTAACAATTATATAAGTACAGTGGACCCCCGAGTTTCGTAAGGTTCTTACTTCGTAAACATCGTGTTTCGTAAGCTTTTTACGATTTCGAGAATCGTAAAACTGCTCGTGTTTCGTAACGTATTAGACCTGTCCGCCTGCTCCGCGCCTGCGCGGGACGCAGGACGCCACCAGTGAAGCGTTGTTTACCATTGAGAGAACATTACCTAGCGTGCTCTTTCAAACATTCACAATACATTTGGTGTCTTTTTTGGTGGTTTAGTGATTGTCACTGTGAAATAAGTCACCATGGGTCCAAAGAAGCTTCCTAGTGGCACCCATGTGGTAGCATTCATGCAGGGAGTGTAGCATTCATGCAGGGAGTGTAGCATTCGTGCAGGGAGTGTAGCATTCGTGCAGGGAGTGTAGCAGGCATGCAGGGAGTTTAGCAGGCATGCAGGGAGTGTAGCATTCATGCAGGGAGTTTAGCATTCATGCAGGGAGTTTAGCATTCATGCAGGGAGTGTAGCATTCATGCAGGGAGTGTAGCATTCATGCAGGGAGTGTAGCATTCATGCAGGGAGTGTAGCATTCATGCAGGGAGTGTAGCATTCATGCAGGGAGTGTAGCAGGCATGCAGGGAGTTTAGCAGGCATGCAGGGAGTGTAGCATTCATGCAGGGAGTTTAGCATTCATGCAGGGAGTTTAGCATTCATGCAGGGAGTGTAGCAGGTATGCAGGGAGTGTAGCATTCATGCAGGGAGTGATTCATGCGGATTGAGCATGCAGGGAGTTTGCAGGCATGAGGGAGTGTAGCATTCATGCAGGGAGTTTAGCATTCATGCAGGGAGTTTAGCATTCATGCAGGGAGTGTAGCAGGTATGCAGGGAGTGTAGCATTCATGCAGGGAGTGTAGCAGGCATGCAGGGAGTTTAGCAGGCATGCAGGGAGTGTAGCAGGCATGCAGGGAGTGGGGATTCCCCTTCGTAGAGGCTGAAGAATTCCTCCCCCAACAAGTGTTTAATTGTGATGAAACAGGCCTGTTTTGGAAGAAAATGCCCAAGAGGACCTTCATTACTCATTACTCTATCTTCCAGATGCCTGCAACTCTTCAATAAAGGTAAGTAAATGTATATATATATATTGTTTTTAATTATTTTATATGTGAATATTTTTTTGTGGAACGGATTAATTGTATTTACATTATTTCTTATGGGAAATAATGGTTCGAATTTCGTAAACTTCATGTTAAGTACTAGCTCCTGGAACGGATTAATTACGATACTCGGGGGTCCACTGTAAAATTTCCGGGGTGTTTGTTAGCCGGGGGTTCACTGTATTACATACCTTTATTGAAGACTAATGCTGGCTTCTGGAAGATATGGAGGAGGAAAGAAGGAGGAGTTAGTGTTTGGAAGGGCAATCCCCCTCCATAAAGACTTCAGGTAGCAAAGCCCTCTCTGGGGTTACTTCCCTTCTTTGTCTTTTAATGCCACTAGGACCAGCGTGAGAGTCACTGGACCCCTGTCGCACAACATATCTGTCCAGAGTGTTCTGTTTCTGGCATCTCTTTATGATTTCCCTGAAGTGGGACAAGGTTTTGTCACTAAACATGTTGCAGATATGGCTTGTTTCAGCTTGGTCAGGGTGATATTTTTCAACAAAACTTTGCAACTCATTCCACTTTGAACACATGTTCTTAATCACTGAAGAAGGCACCTCCTTCACTCCCTCTTCCTCCTCCTTTTCTGAAGCAAGCTCCTCAACTGTGGTTTGATGCTGTTCCAGCTGAAGCTCTTCCAGTTCTTCAGTGGTTAGCTCTTTACTGTGGTTGTCCACCAACTCTTCCACATCCTTGCCACTCACCTCCAACCCCAGAGACTTCCCCAATGCTACAATAGAGTCCACAACAGGCAGAGGGTTGGCAGGGTCAGCCTCAAACCCTTCAAAATCTCTCTCTTAGACACAACCTGGCCACAATTTTCTCCAAGCAGAGTTCAAAGTCCTGGAAGTCACTCCCTCCCAAGCCTTACCTATAAGGCCTATGCAGTGGAGGATAGTGAAGTGATTTCTCCTGAACTCTCTTAGGGTCAACTGAGTGTCCGAGGTCACTTCAAAGCACTTTTGAAACACTGCTTTTGTGTAGAGTCTTTTGAAGTTAGAAATGACCTCGTGGTCTATGGGCTGGAGGAGAGGAGTGGTGTTAGGAGGCAAGAACTTCACTTTTATAAAACTGAAGTCCCTAAACACTTGGTCTTCCAAGTCTGGAGTGATGTGCAGGAGCATTGTCCAGTACCAGGAGGCACTTGAGTGGCAATTTCTTTTCCAGGAGGTATTTTTTCACACTTGGGCCAAACACATCATTAACCCACTCTCTGAAAATTTGCCTTGTGACCCATGCCTTATTATTAGCTTTCCACATCACACACAATCTATTCTTGTGGACATTGTTTTTCTTGAACACACTGGGATTTTCAGAGTGATACACCAGTAAAGGCTTCACTTTGAAATCCCCACTAGCATTACTACACAACAAGAGAGTTAGCCTGTCTTTCATAGGCTTGTGTCCTGGCAGTGCCTTTTCCTCCTCTGTGATGTAGGTCCTGTTTGGCATTTTCTTCAAAACAGGCCTATTTCATCACAATTAAATACTTGTTGGGGTTCGAATTTTTCAACCTCTATGTACTCCTTGAATTCCTGAACAAATGTTTCAGCCACACATTTGTCAGAACTTGCACCCTCACCATGCCTTACAACACTGTGTATTCCACTATGCTTCTTAAATCTCTCAAACCAGCCTTTGCTGGCCCTAAATTCACTACCAGCAGCACTTGTTCCAGGAGTTTTCTTCACAAGATCCTCATGCAACTGCCTTGCCTTCTCACAAATAATAGACTCCACTACACTGTCTCCCACTATTTCTTTTTCCTTAATCCACAATAACAATAACTTTTCCATTTTTTCCATTATTGGTGACCTTTGTTTCATTAGAATAGTTACTCCTTTGGCAACATTAGCATCCTTGATTTGTTCTTTCTTTGCCAGGATGGATGTAATAGTTGATTTGTTTTTCTCATACATCCTGGCAAGTTCCAGCACCCGCATACCACTCTCATATTTTTCATTCAGTTCTCGCTTAAATTCCATGGTGTTTCTCACTTTCTTTACCACAGGAACTTTACTAGGAACTTTCTTGGGAGCCATGGTTACTTATTTCGCAGTTGCACTGACAAAAAACCATGAAAAACAAGCGAAATGTTTAGATGAATGAGCAGAAGCTTCCTCACGCACCGAGAGACACAGGCAAACTGAAGTGCAAGTGGCCCCAGCCAGGGACGGACGTGTCCCATACGGCCGATCACCGGAAGCCGAAAAACCGGCCTATCACCGAGTTGGCCGATATCAGGAACGGCCGTTCACCGGGGGTCCACTTTACATCTGCATTGTGTTTGTCCTCAAGTGCATCCAAGACCATGTCATAGTGGTCCAGTAGTTGTGAGAGGCAAGTGCGACCTGCTCTAAACCCATGTTACCCTGGAGTATACCTGGAGAGGGTTTTGGGGATCAATGCCCCTGCGGCCTGGTCTATGACCAGGCCATGGGGGCCTCATCTTGGATCAGAGCCTGATCAACCAGGCTGTTACTGTTGGACACAGGCCAACAGTTTTAGGTGGCCTTATCAAACACCCAAACAATAACTTAAAGCGGTAAGATTGTCCCAAACACTTACACATGCAAATAAAACAGATACGATACAAATAGACGAATCACCACTTCAGGGAAGTTATTAGTGGAATATACAGTAAAATAACCAACACAATCAATCATGAAAACCTGTGTAGTATGCAACCAAACAAACAAACGTTCCACTGGTTGGATTACATGCAACTTCTGTGATAAATGGAGCCACGCTCCTTGTGCAGGCATTCAGGAATCAACTACACGAGATATTAAACCAGGGAAGTGTTTTTGGGTATGCCCAAATGAAACCGAACTGTGGAATAAAATCACATTGATATTAAAAGATGACAACATCAAACTGGCCTTCATAATAAACATGACATCATTCTATAACAGTTGGGAAAATAAAAAATCTGGGCCAGATGGTGCTATCGCCCCTGGTACAAATGTTGTTCTGGTAGACAGTAACTGTAAGAATGGAGAAATAAATGATGGTGGCCTGAAGGGGGACAGGAGCTCTAGTGGGAAAACAGGTGTAAACAAGTACAGTGGTACCTCGGTTAACGATATTTTTTCGTTCCAGAATGCTAGTTAAGTGCCATTACCAAACGAATTTATCCCCATAAGGAATAATGTAAAATAGACTAGTCCTTTTAGATCCCCAAAAATACACTTAAAAAAGCATTTAAAAAAATAAACTTACATAAAAGGGCGAGTTTGGGAACCATCGTTAACCGAGGTACCACTGTATATAAAAACCAACGTTACAAACTAGCAATACCACGGTAGATAGTAAACAAGGGGATGCCCCGGGAAATACTGAAGATAAATTATCAGAAACAACTGATGAAGGCTCCATTGTTAGCACTAGTGCCGAAGATAGAAATGAGACAGGAATACACGCACCAGTAGGGAATACAATAGGGAACACAGTCACATAAAAACAAGGCAAACAGAAACCAGGCCTATGCAAATATTATGCACTTGGTATCTGCAGGCATGGAATATCTGGGAAAACAGATGGGACATGCAATTTTGACTACTACAGAAAATGCCGTGCCCATATGACAACAGGAAAATGCAACCTCCCTTCCTGTAAGCTTCTCCACCCTGAAATGTGCCACTCATCAGTTCAGTTCATTTCTGGAGTGGAATCACAGTCAATGGCCTCCACTCCAGAACAACAGGTATTAGTGCCAGGAAAAAAAAAAAACCCTCCCCATACCACCAATCCGACGACATTCATCTTTGCAAATATACAGGGTCGAAAGCTAGCAAGGAACAACAAAATACCTTACATCCGTGGACTGCTTACAGAGTCAAATGCTATGTTTGCAGCTTTCACAGAGACCCACATTAAGGATCACTTGGACAGTGAAATATGGATCCCAGGCTACAACCTATACAGATGTGACAGAGTGAACAGGCAAAAGGAGGGGAGGTTGGCCTGTATATCACAGAGTCACTTATATGCTCAGAACTACTAAATGCCTCAAATGATGTAGTTGAAGTTTTAGCAGTAAAGATCGAGAATCAAAACCTGGTCATCGTGGTTGTATACAAGCCTCCGGATGCAACGTCCCAACAATTCCAGGAACAGCTTCTTAAAATTGACCACTGTCTGGAAAACCTTCTAGCTCCTGCCCCCAACATCTTGCTCCTGGGGATTTCAACCTAAGGCACCTAAAATGGAGGAATATTGTAAACAATGTGGTAGCAGAGATAACACCAGGAGGCAGCTCAGATGAAAACTCGCACACACACGAGCTTTTAAATCTCTGCACCAAATTCACCATATACCAGCAAATAATAGAGCCTACAAGATTGGAGAATATGCTGGACCTCATCTTCACTAACAATGATGATCTGATACGAAATGTCATCATATCAAAAACAATATACTCAGATCACAACATAATAGAGGTCCAGACATGTATGCGGGGGGCCCCAGACTGACAAAATGTGATCAGTCTCGAGGGAGCCTTCTCCAAATTCAACTTCAACAACAAAAACATAAGGTGGGACCAAGTAAACCAATTCCTAAATGATATAAACTGGGAAGATAGCCTAAGCATCACGGATCCTAACCTATGTCTAGAACAAATTAACTCTGTGGCACTTGTGGTTTGTTCAAGGTGCAGATGTGGCTTGCTTCAGCTTGCTCAGGGTGGTGTTTTTCAACGAATGTCTGCACCTTTGTCCATGTAGAACAAATTTCCTTAATCTCTGAAGAAGGCACCTCCAGTCTATCTTCCTCCTGTGAATCAATTTCCTTAAATGTCGTCTGTTGCTGTTACTGATGAAGCTCTTTCAGCTCTTCAGTGGTTAGGTCTACCCTGTGCTCCTGCACCAACTCTTCCACATCCTCACCACTCACCTCCAACCCCAGGGACTTGCCCAATTCCTCAATAGAGTCCACAACAGGCACAGGGTCAGGGTCAGAGTCAGCCTGAAATCCTTCAAAATCCCTCTGTTGGACACAACCTGGCCACAATGGTCTCCAAGCAGAGTTCAAAGTCCTGGAAGTCACTCCCTCCCAAGCCTTACCTATAAGGCCTATGCAATGGACGATATTGAAGTGATCATTCCAGAACTCTCTTAGGGTCAACTCAGTGTCCGAGGTCACTTGAAAGCACTTTTCAAACACTGCCTTGGTGTACAGTTTTTTGAAGTTAGAAATGACCTGCTGGTCCATGGGCTGGATGAGAGGAGTGGTGTTAGGAGGCAAGAACTTCACTGTGATGAAACTGAGGTCCTCAGACAAATAGTCTTTCAAGTTTTGAGGATGAGCAGGAGCATTGTCCAGTAGCAGGAGGCACTTGAGTCCCAATTTCTTTTCCAGGAGGTATTTCTTCACACTAGGGCCAAACACTCCAGTGAACCATTCCACGAAAATTTCCCTAGTGACCCATGCCTTGGTGTTAGCCTTCCAGTACACACACAATTTATTCTTGTTAACATTGTGTTTCTTGAAGGCTCTGGGATTTTCTGAGTTATACACCACTAAAGACTTCACTTTACAATCACCACTAAGCGTTACCACACAACATGAGAGTTAGCCTGTCTTTCAAAGGCTTGTGTCCTGGCAGTGCCTTTTCCTCCTGAGTAATGAAGGTCCTGTTTGGCATTTTCTTCCAAAACAGGCCTGTTTCATCACAATTTAACACTTGTTGGGGTTCAAATTTTTCAGTGTCTACGAACCCCTTAAATTCAGACAAATTTTTCAACTGCACGTTTGTCTGAGCTGGCTGCCTCACCATGCCTACAACACTGTGTATACCACTACATTTCTTAAATCTCTCAAACCACCCTTTGCTGGCTTTAAAATCACTCGCCTCAGCACTGGTTCCAGGCATTGTCTTGACAAGATCTGCATGCAACTGCCTTGCCTTTTCACAAATTATCGCCGTGGAAATACTATCACCCGCTATCTGTTTTTCATTGATCCACACCCCCAACAACTTCTCAACCTCATCCACTGTTTTCGATCTATTTTTCGTTAACATATCAACCCCTTTTGCAACATTATCTTCCTTGATTTCTTTTCTCTTTGCCAGGATAGAGGTGATAGTAGATGTGTTTTTGTTGTACATCCTGGCAAGCTGACTCACATGTACACCACTCTCATATTTTTCTACAATCTCCTTCTTGACTTCGATGGTGTTTCTCACTTTCTTTACCACAGGGGTGCCACTAGGAAGCTTCTTTGGACCCATGGTGACTTATTTCACAGTGACAATCACTGAACCAGCAATAAACACAACAAAAGTATTGTGAATGTTTGAAAGAGTGCGCTGGGTAATGTTCTCTCAATGGTAAACAACGCTAGACTGGCATTCTGCGCGGCGAGGTGCGCAAGCGCGGTCAGGCAGACAGGTCTGGTACGGACCGATACTTGAGGAATGATCGATAGACGAGGGAAACATTGACCGAAAAAAGCGCTCGAAACACGAAATCACCAATATACGGAATCACCGAAACACGAGGGATCACTGTGTTGGAGAGATTACTGAAATGATTCATTTTCGAGTGCGTTGAACTTCGTTCTTGTGGTGTGGTACATTTTCACTGGACGTCTGAACTTAGGATGAGCAAGGTCACGGATAACGTCATTCATGGTGTTGAGTGGTGCGGAAGTACAGAGGAACTTGGCAGTTCCTTCTTGGAGATGTTGGGTAAGTTCTTGAGGCGTCATTGAGTCGCCAAACTGTCGAGTGGTCCAGAATCTGATACCATGCAAGGAACATGGTGATGCTTTCATAGTAGAAGTGGTGGAAGGCGAAGTCAGTGATTGGTTCGTGGCAGTATCAGGTGGAGGCTTCTCATTGGTGGGGAGTGGCTGTGTCTCGACTGGCAGGGAGGCAGCTGATTGGTTGTTGGTAGTTGTGGTGGTGCGAGGTGGTGGTGATCTCTCATTGGTGCAGGCTGTAGTAGAGCAAGTGTCGTCTTCAAACAGCAATTCTTGCAAGTCATCTGGTACAGCAAAGCTGACGACTTTTGGAATTATCTTTAAAATCTCAGTTGAAGGAGGACTTGCTGGGAAGTTGAATGCTGGCATATTGTTGAGGGCAAGAAGTTCGTTTATAGATGTGTTGAAGGATCCTGGTTGAGCTGCATTTTGCATGTGAGCAAACATCATGCAGTAGTAAATTTTCGTGGAGATGTCTTCAGGTAGAGGAGAGGTGGTTGGTGGTGGTGGTGGTGGAGGCTGCTGAGTGGCTTGCAGGATATTGGTGGTTGTAGACTGGAGTTTGGCTATTGCAGCATAAGTTGGAGAGTTGCCTGGTGTTTTCTTAATGTCTTCCTTTAATTTCTTGGAAAGGATCTCCTTACGAACAGGACATTTGGCTGCCAGAGTATGGTGATCACTTTTACAGTTGATGCATGTAGGAGCAGTAGTTGAGGAGCAGGAACGAAAGTCGTGAGCATCAGACCCACAGGTGGAACATATCTTCTTGTTCTTCACATGACATTCGTTGGTAGAGTGACTATAAGAGAAACATGTCCAGCAGGGTGAAATTTGTTTGAATCGTTCAGGTTCAAGCTGACTAGGGTTGATGTAGTAGTAGGAGACAGCCAGACCATCTGAGAGAGCTCTGGTAGCCATGTTCACGTCTATAAATGTAATTTTTAGCATTGATGAAACATTGGGGATCTTGATTACACCTTCTAATTCAGCCCAATCGTTTAGATCTTCAATTGATTGCTTGATTTCGTCAGTAGACATGGAGGTGATGAGTTTATCAAGTCGCTTCATAAACACAGATCGTTTTGCTCGCATAAATGGTGATGTTGAGAGAGCAAAGCCTTGATCATCAAGGGTTTTGATAGCAAGTGGTGAAAGGACTTTTTCTGCTTCCTCATCATTGATGAATGTGACAAGGAAGGCTTCGTGAAGAGTTGTAATACCAGAGAATTTCAACTGCAAACTGCTTTTAAGGGCAGTTGCAATGGCAAGCTTGGAAGCATCAGTGGTTGAAGAGTCCTTAGCCTTGATCTTCACTCGGTGAGCCATCGTGGATCAGGTAAAGGTAGGGAGACTGGAAGAGTCAGAGCTGCTATGACCTGCCTGGGCAAGAGTCAGAAGCAGAATCCGTATTGTATCGTGTATCTGCATCTCATCAAGGAAGCTGTTGTTGCGAAAGGTGCAAATGTGATCACAAAACAGAGATCGCAAATACTGAAATTGTGGAAACTTTGTTGTTGGTGTGGATCAACGAGAAGGAATTAGCAGGAGATAGTGTTATGCAGGCAATAATATCTGAAAAAGCAAGGCAGTTGCATGATGATCTCGTCAAGAAAATGCCTGCAATGAGTGCTGAAGTGAGCAAATTTAAAGCCAGCAAAGGCTGGTTTGACAGATTTAAGGAGTGTAGTGGCATACACAGAGTGATAAGGCATGGTGAAGCAGCCAGTTCAGACAAATGTGCGGCTGAAAAATATGTTCATGATTTTAAAAGCTATGTAGAGGCTGAAGGATTTAAACCCCAACAACTGTTTAATTGTGACGAAACTGGCTCCCTGGACAGATTTTTTGTGAGAGAGGGGTCCAGTGACTCTCAAGCTGGTCCTAGTGGCATTAACCCTTTGGGGGTCCAAGGGGTCTCTCTGAAACTCGTTCTCAGGGTCCACGAATTTAAAAAAAATAAAAATTATTTTTTCATATGAAATGATAGAGAATCATTTTCCGTTCATAACGCCACAAAAATTATGAAATTTGATAAAAAACTAACGGAATTATGCTTTCGCGAAGCTAGCGGTATCCATGACATTTACGCATCGGCGATTTTGCCCACTTTGAGCCCTATTTTTGGCAAATTCCAATATTTCAGTCTACTAAAATTATAACTATTTTGCTAGAACTCCATTTCTTCTATCGATTGAGTACAAGAAACCACCTATTTACCAATTTCAACTACCCAAAATAGTGGTCAGAAAATGGCAATTTGGCCAATTTCACACAAATTTCAAATGATGGCAATTTCAAAATAAGGTCCATAATAAACAAGGCAGACATTCCTGGCACTAAAATAACATCTTCTCTGTTCATTAGTCACGTCTCCAGGCCCCTCTTACATTACTTTTGCTTTCCATTTTGAATTTTTATTCTCACAAAAAATAGAAGATTTACTGTTATGTATACAACTGCATCATTGTAAAAATGGTATAAATAATATCAGCACACTTGTGCAAGAATATTAGACTCTCCAGTTGATGTGTATTGGACGCATGGTGTGATTTGTTTACTCTTGAACATAGGCAAAAATTGAACATTTTTGCTACTTTGCGCTCAGTTTCAAGGTACTTGTCATCGTGAAACCAGTCAAAATTATCTCTATTTCTGTAATATATCATCTATTCTATAAAATGAGACTAAGAAAACGAGAATACAAGATAAATACCATACGAAAATAGACTGCAAAGTCGCTGTTTTTAACCAAAACATGGTCAGAGTTTTTTTTTCCTCATTATGCACTGTGTGGTGCAGGAATTTTTTTATACTGTGCACATTGACCACACAGACCCATTCTATCACATCTAGGCCTAACAGCCTATTTCTGCTTGATTTGAGGGCGCTAGAATTTAGGCATACTAGTACTTCAATAACCCCAGGGCATAAGCCGTACTAGTACGACCAAAACCCGAAAGGGTTAAAAGAAAAAGAAGGGAAGTAACCCCAGAAAAGAACTTGGTACCTGAAGTGTTATTGGAAGGAGATTCCCCTTCCAAACACTAGCAACTACTCCTTCCTCTCCCCTCCTTCCATCTTCCACACATCAACAACTCTTCAATAAAGGTAAGTGTCAAGTTATTACTGTTTTATGTACTTTATATCTCATTCTTTTCTGTGTAATTTAATGTGGAAACAATATTTATTTTAATACTTTTGGGTGTCTGGAACGGATTAATTGAATTTCCATTATTTCTTATGGGGAAATTAGATTTGGATTTAGTAATATTTGGTTTTAGTAGTGCCCTCTGAAACGGATTAATTACGTAATCCGGGGGTCCACAGCAATTGGCAAAAATGAATATCCTCTGGGACTCTTTATAGACCTACGGAAATCATTTGATACAGTCGACCACAATATCTTGCACCTAAAACTAGAGCATTACGGGGTCAGAGGACACTTGCTCAACTACCTAAACTCTTAGTGGTAGACACAAGTATGTATACACAGATGGCGTGACCTCCAATACTCAGCCTGTAGTTGTTGGAGTGCCACAGGAAAGTGTCCTAGGTCCTCTACTCTTTCTTATTTACATTAATGACCTCCCAAATGCATTGCAACTCCTTAAACCAGTTCTGTTTGCAGTTGACACCACTTATGTCTTCTCCCACCCAAACATAGCTATACTTAGTAACACTGTAAACAACGAGCTATATAAAATATCAAACTGGATGACTACCAACAAACTTACTCTCAATATAGACAAAATCTACTTCATTCTTTTTGGAAATAGAGCATTAAATATCCAGCTAAACATATCAATAAATGGTTCACCCATTACAAGACACACTGAGGGCAAATTTCTAGGTCTCCACCTTGAATGTAATCTTAAATTTCAGACCCACATCCAGCATATAACTAAGAAAGTTTCCAAAACAGTAGGTATCCTTTCCAAGATACGATACTATGTACCCCAAAGGGCCCTCTTTACCTTATATCACTCTCTAATATACCCTTACCATGCCCAATCACATCAAACTTTTAATAACCCAACAAAAAGCAGCAGTGCAGATGATCACAAACTCCAGTGCCAGACAACACACCCCACCTCTCTTTAAAACTTACTTAATATGCATAATATACACACTTATTATTGTGCCTACTACATATACATAACATTAAACTCTAATATCAACCATCCACTCAAACTTCTGATTGACAGCTTCAACAGAACACACAGGCATAACACGAGGCACAAAACACTTTTTGACATCCCTCGTTTCCGTCTCATACTTTGTAAAAATGCAATGCACATAAAGGGCCCTAAGATCTGGAACTCTTTGCCTGAAACAGCAAGAGGTCCTCTGCCCTCAAATCAGTTTAGGACCATACTCAAAAATCATCTCATCTCTCAATAACACACATACCCACATCATGCTAAACCCCAACCAAATGCAAAGTACACTCCCCCAAATACTATATTATCCCTTAACTATTAAGCAATTATTACAAACTTACTAATGTATGTTTGTATCACTAATTGTACTACCTCATATTTATAATAGGATAAATGAACTTAATTACACACTAAAAAATGTATGATTGATTTTATCACAAATTGATTGTATCAGAAATTGTACTAACTCACACATTAATAATAGAATGAAATATAGAATACATATTTGTATTCTACCACTGTAAAAGAACTTAATTACGAACTTAAATACAGTGGACCCCCGAGTTTCAGCCATAATTCATTCCAGAAGGCTGTTCAAGTGCCATTACCGAACGAATTTGTTCCCATAAGGAATAATGTAAAGTAGGTTAGTCCGTTTCAGACCCCCAAAAATACACTTACAAAACCACTTACAATATTACTCTTACATAATTGTTCGAGTTTTGAGGTGGTCGAAACTCGGGGGTCCATTGTATTTATGATTGTATCATAAATTGTACTACCTCTTACTAATAATAGAGTGAAATATTGACTATTTGTAATCTACTACTCTTAACATGTCTAGACTTAAGTAGTCAATAAGTATTAGGTTAAGTCTGCCCGAAATACCTCGGCATGATAGTGGCTTTCTTTGCTCCAATCATATTATGATATGTAAACACACATTGTAACCTTTGCAAAGAAATAAATATTTTATTTTATTTTAATTTAGTGTCCGAGGTCACTTCAAAGCACCATTGAAACATTGCTTTGTTTGAAGTTTGAGATGACCTTCTGGTCCATGGGCTGGATGAGAGGAGTGGTATTAGGGGGGAAAGAACTTCACTGTGATGAAAATAAACTCCTCCAACAACTGGTCTTCCAAGTCTGGAGGATGAGCAGGAGCATTGTCCAGTACCAGGAGGCACTTGAGTGGCAAATGCTTTTCCAGGAGGTATTTATTCACACTCGGGCCAAACACTTCATTGACCCACTCAATGAAAATTTGCCTCATGACCCATGCCTTTTTGTCAGCCTTCCACATCACACACAATTTACTCTTGATGACATTGTTTTTCTTGAACACTCAGGGATTTTCAGAGTGATACACCAGTAAAGGCTTCACTTTGAAATCCCCACTAGTGTTACCACAGAACAAAAGAATTAGCCTATCCTTCATAGGCTTGTATCCTTTCAGTGCCTTTTCCTCCTGCATGATGTAGGTCCTCTTTGGCATTTTCTTCCAAAAGAGGCCTGTTTCGTCACAATTGAAGACTTGTTGGGGGAGGAATCCTTCAGCCTCTACGTACTCCTTGAATTCATCAACAAATTCTCTGGCCCCACGTTTGTCCGAACTTGCAGCCTCGCCCTGCCTTACCACACTGTGTAGGCCAGTTCGCTTCTTGAATTTGTCGAACCAGCCTCTGCTGGTCTTAAATTCACTAACAGCAGCACTCGTTCCAGGCATTTTCTTTGCGAGATTCGCATACAACTGCCTTGCCTTTTCGCAAATTATCGCCTTTGCAACACTATCTCCTGCTAACTGTTTTTCATTGATCCACACCAACAACAACTTCTCAACATCTTTGATTGTTTGCGATCTCTGTTTTGTTAGCACATTTACCCATTTCGCAACATCAGCTTCCTTGATTTCTTTTTTCTTTGCCACGATGGAACTGATCATTGATGAGAACTTCCCGTACATCCTGGCAAGATCAGCCAGTGTACGCCACTTTCGTACTTTGCTACGAGTTCTTTCTTGAATTCTATCGTGTTTCTCGCCTTCTTTATCAAAGGGCTGGCACTCGGAACTTTCTTTGGCTCCATGGTGGCTTATTTAGCAGTCGCACTCAATAAAGAAGAACAAAAAACAATGGATTATTACGAAATGTTTCAGATAAATGCGTGGGGTAATGCTCACTCCAAGAGAAACAAAGCCAGACTGAGTCAGAACGCGTGGGATGCTTTGTGTGGGCGTGGCAGGGGGACGCATTTGGTATGGCGGACCACTGTCAACTCAATGAAAACCGAGCGGATGAACAAAAACTGGGACAAAATTTTGACGAAAAAAGTCGCCGAAAACCAAATTCAACAAAAACCAGGGCACACGAAAACCGAGGTTCCACTGTATATATAAAATATGAAATACAGTAGACTGTCGTTTGACACGGTAGTTACGTTCCATGAAAACAGCGTGTTAGATAAAACCATGTTATATGAACTGAAGAACTTATGGGAAAAATAGGGTTACGTTCCTGAGAACCCCAAGAAAGCCAAGCAACTCCTCCAGATCTTACAAAAATAAAACGAATATGTAATTGTAGTTCATTGTCGTGATGTATTATGTTGTTTTTACTGCTTAAGACTACAAATGTAACAGAAATAATAGTATTTCTTACCTTAAATTCTGGGTGTTGATGTTTGTTGATGATTGTGAAGAGAGTGGAGAGTTATGCTGTGGCCCTACTGAGCTGAGGTGGATAGCAGAGGTTCTGGTACTGAAGTCGATGGCTGTACTGGAGTGTGCATAAATTCTGCAATGGATTTCTGTTCTATTTTACCCTACAGTACATTATACAACTGACGGTAAGGCATCAGCTGCTCTAGACACAGTATCAGGGTTCTCTTCAGTGAAAAAGTCTAACTTTAAATCATTCAGTCAGTCTGTCAAATCATTCAGTCAGTCAGTCAAGTCATTCAGTAAGTCAGTCAAGTCATTCAGTCAGTCAGTCAAGTCAGTAAGTCATTCAGTCAAGTCAGTCATTCAGTCAGTAAGTCATTCAGCAAGTCAGTCAAGTCATTCAGCCAGTCAAGTCAGTAAGTTATTCAGTCAAGTCAGTAAGTCAGTCAAGTCAGTCAATCAGTAAATCTTAAGTCTTAAATTGATGTTCAGACTGGGTTACTTTAGTATTTACTGGTAATGAATTCCAAATTTTGGGGCCCTTTATGTGCATAGAGTTTTTGCACAGTGTGATATGGACACGGGGTACATCAAAGATCTGTGTCTAATGTTATGGTCGTGTGTCCTGTTAAGGTTGGTGAGGAGAAGTTTGAGTGGAGGGTTTATGTTTGAGTGTAGTGTTCTATAAATGTAGTAGGCACAATAATAAGTATGGATGTTTTTGATGGTGAGTAGTTTTAGACTTTTCAATATTGGTGGAGTATGTTGTCTGGAGTGGGAATTTGTTATCATTCTGACTGCAGCCTTTTGTTGGGTTATTAGTGGTCTTAGGTGATTGAATGTTGTTGATCCCCATGCACAAATTCCATAGGTGAAATAAGGGTAGATGAGTGAATGATACAGTGCAAGGAGAGCTGATTGTGGAACATAGTACAGTGGTACCTCTACTTACGAGCAAAATTCGTTCCAGTCGGCTATTCAAGTGCCGATACCGAAGGAATTTTTTCCCATAAGAAATAATGAAAATTAGGTTAATCCATTTCAGACCCCCCAAAATACACTTACAAAAGCACCTACAAAAATACACATACATAATTGTTCGAGTTTTGAGCTGCTCGTAAGTAGAGGTACCACTGTACTGTATCTTTGATAGTATGCCTACTGTTTTGGAGATTTTCTTGGAAATTTGTTGTATATGTGTCTGGAATTTGAGGCTGCTGTCAAGGTGGATCCCTAGGAATTTTCCCTCTGTGAGTTTTGTGATGGGTGAACCGTTTAGCGTTATGTTAAGTGGAACATTTGTAGCTCTGTTTCCAAATTGAATGAAATAGGTTTTGTCAGTATTGAGAGTTAGCATATTAGTCATCATCCAGGTAGATATTTTTTGCAATTCAGTATTAACAGTGTTGGCTAGTATGATTGGGTTTGGATGTGAGAAGACATATGTTGTGTCATCTGCAAATAATATGGGTTTGAGTAGTTGTGATGCATTCAGTAGGTCATTGATGTAAATGAGGAAGAGGAGTGGGCCAAGGACACTTCTTTGTGGGACGCCGACTGTAATTGGTTGTGTGGAACAGTTAGCTCCATTTGTGTACACATATTGGCTTCTGTTACTAAGGTATGACTTTAGGTAGTTGAGGGAATGCCCTCTTATGCCATAGTGTGTTAATTTAATGTGCAGCAAATCATGGTCAACTGTATCAAAAGCTTTATGTAAATCAATGAAGATTCCCAGCGAGACTTCTTTATTCTCGAGAGCGGTGTATATTAGTTCTAGCATGTGTATAATAGCATTATTTGTGCTTTTATTAGTCCTGAATCCAAACTGACAGGGGTTTGAGTATGTTGTGAGAGACGAGATAGTCAGTAAGTCAAGTCATTAAGTTATTCAGTCAAGTCAGTAAGTTATTCAGTCAAGTCAGTCAGTAAGTCAATCAAGTCTGTAAGTTATTCAGTCAAGTCAGTAAGTCATTCAGTCAAGTCAGTAAGTCATTCAGTAAGTCAGTCACTTAGTAAGTCAGTCAGTCACTCACACAAACTCATATTTACCTCATTTCTTGCCACTTTCAGCAACACTGGTATGCCTACTGGGTGTCATGATTGCTTTGCAGATACAAGATATGGTAATTAAAAGATCAAAACACAATTCACAAACACAGCTAGCTTGTAGGAGAGAAGAGGAACTGGACATGTATGAAGTTTGAATGACTGCTAGGATGGTGGTGTCGGGAGTGTTGGGGTGGCAGGGGACGGCGGGAGGTCCTCCCCGCTGACCCACAACAAGGTGGGCACTTGAGATAGGAAATTTTTTTCCCCTCTTACAAACTGAGTCATGTTAAATTAATTTTACGAAGTGTATAAAATTGTGCCCAAATTCTTCAATCATGCTATAACCGAATCGTGCCAAATAAACTCATGTTAAATGACGGTCTACTGTAACTTTAAAACACTTGAAGTTTTGGAAAGTTTCCAAACATAATGGAGAAATATGGTGCTCACAGAGAATGTAAACAAACCGGGTGGCGCACGCTGTATTAGAAAGACAGGGAGCCGAATATAGAGTTTTGGTAATGATTTGAATTTGCCATATTAGAATGCCGTAAGGTGAAACTCTATAGGGTTCACTACTATCTGCAGTTTTGGCATCCATGGTAGGTCTTGGAACGTATCACCTATACAGAAAATGATGCTGAACTTCATTACATGTATCGGGAACCTTTCCTACTGTTGTAGTGGAAAATCAGAGGCTGAGGTAAAACATGGCTAAGATATAAGATTTGTTTGGATTTTTTTTTTCTCCTTGATAGCTACAACAGAATGCACTCTTTGACATCCCTTGTGTCAGTCTCACCTGAACTGGTAAAAGATCCCCCTGACTGCATACAAATTTAGGGCTATGCTTAAAAATCATCTCATCACTCTGTCTAACTTTTTTGGGTTATCCTAGGTTCTCTACACATATGCTGCTATGTATGATAATGTATGTAAATGTATTTGTGTATACCTGAATAAACTTACTTACTTACTTAGTTACTAACCAAAACAACTTCTAATCAGTATGCAGCAACTCTCCCAAATATTATATGACCTCTAATATATTAAAACATCTGCTAATCCATAAAATAGTACTCTTTGAACCATTATTTGTAATGTTATTTATTATGTGCAACTTTAAGATTACCTCACATTAATGTTAAGATAAAATAAAGATTTATTAAGAAGATAACCATTCTTATCTTGTCTATACTTAAGTCTTTATCTTTTCATTTTTTAAGTGGGATTAGTCTGCCTGAAATGCCCCCGGCATGATAGTGGCTTTTTTTGTACTTAATCCTTTGGGGGTCGCCAGGTCCTCTCCCAATCTCGTTCTCAGCATCGCAAATTTTTCGGAAAAAAAAATTATTTTTTCTTGTGAAATGATAGAGAATCTTTTTCCGATCACAATGACACCAAAATTATGAAATTTGATCGAAAACTAATGGAATTATGCTTTCACGACGTTAGCGGTATCGATGACATTTACGCATCGGCGATTTCGCCCACTTTGAGCCCTATTTTCGGCAAATTCCAATGTTTCAGTCTACTAAAATTATAGCTATTTCACTAGGATTCCATTTGTTCTATCAGTTGAGTACAAGAAACCGCCAATTTATCGATTTCAACTACCCAATAAGGTGGTCAGAAATTGGCAATTTGGCCAATTTCACACAAATTTCAAAAGATGCCAATTTCAAAATAGGGTCCAGAATAAATGAGACAGACATTCCTGGCACTCAAATAACATTTTATCTGTTCATTAGTCACGTCTCCAGGCCCCTTTTACATTACTTTTGCTTTCCATTTTGAATTTTTATTCTCACAAAAAATAGAAGATTTACTGTTATGTATACAACTGCATCATTGTAAAAATGGTATAAATAATATCAGCGCACTTGTGCAAGAATATTAGACTACCCAGTTGATGTGTATTGGACGCATAGCGTGATTTGTTTACTCTCGAACATAGGCAAAAATCGAAGATTTTCGCTACTTTGTGCTCAGTTTCAAGGTACTTGTCATAGTGAAACCAGTCAAAATTATCTCTATTTCTGTAATATATCATCCATTCTATCAAATGAGACTAAGAAAACGAGAATACGAGCATAAATACCATACGAAAATAGACTGCAAAGTCGCTGTTTTAAACCAAAAACACGGTCAGAGTTTTTTTTTCCTCATTATGCACTGTGTGGTGCAGGATTTTTTTTATACTGCGCACACTGACCGCACAGACCCATTCTCTCACATCTAGGCCTACCAGCCAGTTTCTGCTTGATTTGAGGGCATTAGAATTTAGGCGTACTAGTACGATGAAAACCCTGGCGCGTGAACCGTACTAGTATGGCCGAAACCCCGAAAGGGTTAACAAATCAAACTGTAATTATACATTGTAACCTTTGCAAAGAAATAAAATCTTTATCTTTTATCTTTTTAACCAGGAGGATTTGCCACCTAGGGTAACCGAAGAAAACAGTGCATCATCAAAGTCTGTCATTCTTATTTCCATTGGGGTCTTTCAGTCTTGTCCCCCAGGATGCCACTCACAACAGTACTGTACTATTTACTGTTACTGTTAGTGACAGCAGGTATACCTGGAGAGGGTTCCGAAGGTCAATGCCCCCATGGCCCGGTCTGTGACCAGGCCTCATGGTGGATCAGAGCCTGATCAACCAGCCTGTTACTGTTGGCCGCATGCAAACCGACGTACGAACCACAGCCCAGCTGGTCAGGTACTGACTTTAGGTGTTTGTCCAGCGTCTGCTTGAAGACAGCCAGGGGTCTATTGGTAATCCTCCTTATGTATGCTGGGAGGCAGTTGAACATGCCCAACATTTCCTCCCAGCTAGGGATTGAACCGTGGCACAGCTGACATCACAGCCATACCAGAACAATAAATGTCCAACACCCTCCTTCCCTAAATCATAAATGACATGATATCTAAACACAAGATTTAAGTTGCTCTTTAGTTTAGTATTATTGTGTAGCATAGTGTACCAATTACAGTACTTATGGTTTCTTCTTTCAGGCCACAGATCCAAAACGATACATACCAAGAAGAGCAGTTCTCTATGTTCCTGGCAGTGATGACAGAAAATTAAAAAAAATTCCCAGCCTTGCAGCAGACTGTATTGTGATGGACTGTGAAGATGGTGTTGCTTTATCCCAGAAGGTTAGTAGAAGACAGTCAGGGAGATACAGCTCTCCTGTCATATAATTAAAGTATTTAACTGTTAAATATTTTGCATTATGTCAGAATTGTGAGTACTTAATGCCTTATGAACAAGTAAGATGACAGTTAAATCTTACATTCTTCTATTTACATTCATTACTCATTTAGCTCTTCCCCTTGTTACATCAAGCTCAGGAATGTTTCTGCAATTTGCTGTGGACCCTTTTAGGCTGAATGAGTGTTTTCATATGTAGTACAGTGGTACCTCTACTTACGAGCAAAATTCGTTCCAGTCAGCTATTCAAGTGCCGATACCGAAGGAATTTTTTCCCATAAGAAATAATGAAAATTAGGTTAATCCATTTCAGACCCCCAAAAATACACTTACATAATTGTTTGAGTTTTGAGCTGCTCATAAGTATGGGTACCACTGTACCTCCTATATTGTTTATTAGGTTGCAAATGTCTCTTAAGACCCAGGAATCCATTTATGCTTTCATGTCTCGGTTGAAAGTACGTACATCTCGTTTCTAGAGCTTATAATCCTTACAATCATACTACCACTCTTAGCATGAACTACTCGTAGTATTTCTTCTTCATCGTTTTTGTTGCAGTTATAGCTTAGAATGTGAGCCCTTGTGAATTTCCTGAAAAAATTGGCACCTGAGAATAACAAAAATCTAAATTATTATTATTTCAGATAATCCCCTGGACCATTAACAGATACAGTGGACCCCCGAGTATCGTAATTAATCTGTTCCAGGAGCTATTACTTAACACGAAGTTTACGAAATTCGAACCCTTATTTCCCATAAGAAATAATGTAAATACAATTAATCCATTCCACAAAAAAATATTCACATACTAAATAATTAAAAACAATATATATATATACATTTACTTACCTTTATTGAAGAGTTGCAGGCATCTGGAAGATAGGGATGATGACAGGGGCAGGGTGTTAGTAGTTGGAAGGGAAATCCCCCTCCAAAAGGACTTCAGGTAACAAGTCCCTCTCTGGGGTTACTTCCCTTCTTTTTCTTTTAATGCATGAATGCTACACTCCCTGCATGCCTGCTACACTCCCTGCATGCCTGCTACACTCCCTGCATGCCTGCTACACTCCCTGCATGCCTGCTACACTTTCTGCATGTCTGCACACTCCCTGCATGCCTGCTACACTCCCTGCATGCCTGCTACACTCCCTGCATGCCTGCTCACTCCCTGCATGCCTGCTAAATCCCTGCATACCTCTCACTCCCTGCATGAATGCTACACTCTTGCATGAATGCTACACTCCCTGCATGAATTTTACGCTCCCTGCATGAATGCTACACTCCCTGCATGCCTGCTACACTCCCTGCATGCCTGCTACACTCCCTGCATACCTGCTACACTCCCTGCATGAATGCTACACTCCTTGCATGAATGCTACACTCCCTGCATTAATTTTACGCTCCCTGCATGAATGCTACACTCCCTGCATGAATGGTACACTCCCTGCATGCCTGCTACACTCCCTGCATGAATGTTACACTCCCTGCATGAATGGTACACTCTCTGCATGAATGCTACACTCCCTGCATGCCTGCTACACTCCCTGCATGAATGCTACATTCCCTGCATGAATGCTACACTCCCTGCATGCCTGCTACACTCCTGCATGAATGCTACACTCCCTGCATGAATGCTACACTCCCGCTTGAATGTTACACTCCCTGCATGAATGCTACACTCCCTGCATGAATGCTACACTCCCTGCATGAATGCTACACTACCTGCATGAATGCTACACTCCCTGCATGAATGCTACACTCCTTGCATGAATGCTACACTCCCTGCATGAATGCTACACTTCCTGCATGAATGCTACACTCCCTGCATGAATGCTACACTCCCTGCATGCCTGCTACACCCCCTGCATGCCCCCTGCATGTCACACTCCCTGCATGAATGCTACACTCCTGCATGCTAATCCCATGAATGCTACACTCCCTGCATGCCTGCTACACTCCCTGTATGAATGCTACACTCCCTGCATGAATGCTACACTCTCTGCATGAATGCTACTACTGGGGTGCCACTAGGAAGCTTCTTTGGACCAATGGTGACTTATTTCACAGTGACAATCACTAAACCACCAAAAAAGACACTAAATGTATTGTGAATGTTTGAAAGAGTGCACTGGGTAATGTTCTCTCAATGGTAAACAACGCTTCACTGGCGGGCGTCCTGCGTCCTGCGCAGGCACGGAGCAGGCGGACAGGTCTAATACGTTACGAAACACGAGCCAGTTTACGATACACGAAATTGAAAAAAGCTTACGAAACACGATTTTTACGAAATATGAGTCTTACGAAACTCAAACAATTATGTAAGTGTATTATTGTAAGTGCTTTTGTAAGTGTATTTTTGGGGGTCTGAAATAGACTAATCTAATTTACATTACTGTATTCCTTATGGGAGCAAATTAATTCAGTAACGGCACTCAAACAGCCTTCTGGAACGAATAAAGTACGAAACTCGGGGTACCACTGTATTCCAAAAATGGAAATACTGTACAGTAGTTGGTTTAACTTTAGTTTAACCCTTAAACTGTCCAAAGGTAGATCTACCTTCACTCTCCCAGCGCTCCGAATACAGCCTCTCCTCACTGAACGATTGAGTTCCGTCTCTGAGTTCCGTTCTTGAGACCACATTAAATGAATTCGTCGCTAAGTGAGGAGCATGCTATAATAGTAGTGAGTTTGTGTCAACCATCTTTGATATTGTTTTAATGTCACCTTTGCACCATTTATAACATTTCTGGTATACAGTGGAACCTCTAGTTATGAGTGCCTCAACGTGCGAGTTTTTCGAGATGTGAGCAGTTGCTCGGTCAAATTTTTGCTTCCAGATGTGAACAGGTCTCAAGGGAGGTTCCTTGAGGCTGGTGAGGGGTTCTTGCTCTTGATCTAGGGAATTGGATCTGTGCTCCAGTTCCCAAAATAATAATAATAATAATAATAATAATAATAATAATACTAATAGAGTGGTTCCTCGACTAACGAAATTAATCTGTTCCAGGAGCTAGCTCTTAACATGAATTGCTCGTAATTCGAAACCTTATTTCCCATAAGAAATAATGTAAATACAATTAATCCGTTCCACCCAAAAATATTCACAAAAAATATAATATAAATAACATTTACTTACCTTTATTGAAGAGAGTTGCAGGCATCTGGAAGATAGGGAGGATGACAGGGTGAGGGTGTTAGTGTTTGGAAGGGGAATCCCCCTCCAAAAGGACTTCAGGTAACAAGTCCTTATCTGGGGTTACTTCCCTTCTTTTTCTTTTAATGCCACTAGGACCAGCTTGAGAGTCACTGGATCCCTGCCTCATGAAATAACTGTCCACAGTCCTCTGTTTCTGGCGACTCTTTAATATTTTCCTGAAGTGCAACATGGCTCTGTCACTGAAGTGGTTACACAGATGGCTCATTTCAGCTTGCTCAGGGTGGTGTTTGTCAACAAAACTTTGTAACCTATTCCACATTCCACACATTTCCTTAATCACTGAAGAAGGCACCTATTAAATATATGTTATTCAACATTTGCATTAGGTTAAAATATGAGAATTTATTGTACTTTGAGCATTTACTTTTGGGGTTCTGAGGCTAGGGGAGTAACACAGTTAGCAATCATATTGTTTTCCTTATGAAACTATGTACGTAATGATCTAATGGAGTTTGCCTTACAAACACTCCATTTTCTGTTATAATAAAAGCATGGGAAGGTATGTAGTCAGGAGCAGGAATGGCCGCTGTGATGGCCCTAAACGCCCCAACAACAACAATGGCCATTGTGCCGCCGCCTCCACTACCACTACTCATATATGTAATATTTCATTCATTCTAGTGTATATATCATGTTTCAATGTTATTAATATTGTTTATTATGTCATATTAGATGAATTGTGATAGATAAATTAGCTTGCTGTCTGCTATAATTAAAAACAGATGTACAATCAAACAAACTATGATCAATTTCTCTAGTATTAAGTAGTCTTTAAGCCATTAAATTTAGTCTGCCTATAATGCCATGGCATGATAGTGGCTCTCTTTGCACTGCAACTCATTATTTTATTTATATAATCTCAATGTAAACTGCAACACATTATTGTAATTATATAATCTCAATGTAAACTTGCAAGGAAATAAAAATTTGAATTTGAATAGAGTTGTTATTAGGGAAATATTGAAGTATTTTGTCGTGCCTGGAATTCAAATGGAACGGATTAATTCCATTTCAGTTAATTTAAATGAGGAAAATTGACTCGACAAAGGAGCAAATCGAGATGCGAGCAAGGTTACAGAATGGATTAAACTCGTAACCTGAGGTACCACTGTATTTTTAAATGTTTATACAGTAGTGTACTGTATTTTGAAATACAGTAGGGCCCCGCTTGGGCGCTTGCCCCATGCTCCATTCATACGACAAGTTCAAATTATGATCAAAACTTTTATACAGCAGGGTCTTTCAAAACGGCATGCGCCACCCGGTTTGTTTACATTTTCCGGAGCACATCTCTTTATGTAATAATCATTTGGGACATTAAATGTCCTATTTTACGCCAATATAGACATTTTCATTAATCCATCTATGATATTTCTTCAAAATTATGAAGAAAAATTTAACATATAAACATGCTGTTTATATGCTTGGAGGTTTGCCGGGGAGGGAAAACATTATAATACATGTACTAATAATAATTTGGACACATTAAATGTCTTATTTTACGTTAAATAGACATTTTCATTAATCCATCTAATATTTTTTTAAATTATATAAGAAACACGTTAATAGCATATAAAATGCTGTTTATATGCTATGTAGTTGCCGGGCGGAGGGAAAACATTATGTCACTCCCCTTAATACATAACGCTTTTGTGTACAATTTCAGCATGAATTATCTCTTCTCCCTTGATGATGGCATCAAAGGTAGTTGAGAGAAACGAAAACTCAGTGAAAGGTATTTGATGGTAATAGGCTCTGGGCCCATATAGGTATGTAGCCCAGGTCTACCGAGTCTACCGAGAGAATTGGGGCAACGCCCGCGGCCCGGTCTGTGACCAGGCCTCTTGTTGGACCAGAGCCTGATCAACCAGGCTGTTACTGCTGGCCGCACGCAGTCCAACGACAACCAAGCCCGGCTGATCAGGTCCACTTGAGGTGCCTGTCCAGTGCCGTTGAAGACAGCCAGGGGCGGGGTAATCCCCTGATGTATGCTGGGAGGCAGTTGAACAACTTGGGCCCTCACACTTATTGTGTTGTCCCTCAACGTTAGGGCACCCTGCTCTTCATTGGGGAATGTTCACGCCTGCCGAGTCTTTTGCTTTCGTACGGAGTGATTTTTTTGAAGTTTGGTACTAAGCCCTGAGAATTTTCCATGTGTATATAATAATGTATCTTCCCGCCGGTTCTAGAGAGCAGGTTTAGGAACTTCGCGTTCCCAGTAGTTATGGTTTATCGCACTTTGCGGTGAAGGTTTCTGCACATTTTCAACGAATTTCACCCGCCTTGAAAGGTGCCAGTGTGCAGCAATATTCCAGCCTAGATGGAACAAGCGATCTGTAAGTGTCAACATGGGCTTGGATCCCTGGTTTTGAAGGTTCCTATTATCCATCCTGTCATTCTTCAGCAGATGCAATTGCTACATTGTTATGGTCCTTGAAGGTAGATCCTCTGACATGATCACCCCAGGTCTTTGACATTAGTTTTTCGCTCTATTGTGTGGTTGGAATTAGTTTGTACCCGTGAGATTTTAATTTTCATTTACCATCTGAGTAATTGAAACTCATCATTGAACTTCAAAATTGTTTTCTGCAGCCCATTTAAAGATTTGGTTTATGTCTGCTTGGAGTCTTGCAGTGTCTTAACGGTGGAACTGTC
>WNWK01019125.1:0-38456 GCA_009830355.1 Cherax destructor
GCCAGTGTCTGTCATTTCTTTCCCCGGGGGAACTGATGACAACAGTGTGACATCTCGTTTGTCATGCCCCAAAAAAATACCATAATTTTCATTAGCAGCAAACGCCTGCACCCCCCCCAAAGAGCAAAAGAACCTAGGAAAAATGCTTACGATTTGCACACACTGTAAAAACATCTGTCATGTTAATTGCAAAAATCACTGATGGGGCTTGTGTACCAGTTGTTCCAGACAGGGCCCCCCCGGGTTTTGTAATTAATCCTTCCCCAGAGAGTGACAAAACCCCGAATACTATTTTTTCCCCAATATTTTCCAAAAAAAAAATAATGGAAATTCAATTAATCTTTCCCCAGACACCCAAAAGTATTAACAAAAATTTTTTTTGTGCATGGAATTTACATGTGCCTACACAGAAAACAATGAGACAGAAGAATAAAAAATAAAACATGTCACTTCCTTTTTATTAAGGGTTTTTTGGTGATGTGGGGAAGATGGGGAGGGGATTATTTTTTTTAAGTCATACCGGGGGCCCCGATGCTGCGAACTTTTTTTTTGGGTTAAGGATATTTATAAAAAAAAAAAATGATTGGGGGAAAACGATGTTTGCTTGGGTCGAAATTCGTCCGGAGGGCCCCCGGGGGGCGCCCAGCTGAGCGCCCCCAGGAGCGTCAATGTGCTATTGTTTACGGGGCGACCCCCCACCCAACCAACGCATTCATCCAGTATATTGTCATTATTTCACTGTTTTTAGTTTTTTAACTGCTAAATAAGCTACCAGGGGCCCCCGGAAAGCTCCTAGTGGAAACCCCCGGGAAAAAGAGGAACAGAAATACATGTACGATAGAACTGAAGAAGGAGATAAAAAAAAAAATATGAAAGTGGAGGCTTAAATGAGCTGGCCAGGCTGTATGGTAAAGCCTTTTTTACCATCGCTACCATTGTGGCCAAGAAAAAAACACGTAAAATCGGGGAACTTTTTTTTTCAAAAAGGTTCATCTGGGGGTTTCCAAAAAGAGACCACAAGTGCTGGAAGATGTAAAAAGGTTTTGGGTTAATGGTTCAAGGGGAAAAAGTTAACAGCAGATAGTGTTTCGGGGGGAAAAAATATGTGAAAAGAAAAAGGATTTTATGAAAATCTCGTTGAAAATGCCTGCAACGAGTGCTGGGGAACAATTTAAAGCCAGCAAAAGGCTGGTTTCACAAATTCAAAAATCAAAGTGGCATACATAGTGTTTTGAGGCAGGGAGGCCCCATTTTTTAAAAATTTGGGGGTAAAAAAAAAGTCCCGGGGAATTCCGGAAAATTACATGGGGAAAATTCCCCCCCCCCAACAAGTGTTTAATTGTGATGAAACGGGCCTTTTTGGGGAAAAAATGCCCAACAGAACCCCATTACTCAGGAAGAAAAGGCACAGCCAGGACAAAGCCTATGAAAGACAGGCTAACTTTGATTTTTTTGTGCTAATGCCAGTGGTGATTGCAAAGTGAAGCCTTTACTGGTGTTTTTTTTTAAAAAACCCCCAGTTTTGGGGGAAAACCCCCAAAAAAGAACTTGGTACCAGCAGTGTTAAGGAAAAGGTTCCCCCTTCCCAAAACCCCCAAAAACATACTACTCCACCTTCTCCCTCCTCCCGCCCCCCACACATCAACAACTCTTCAATAAATGTAAGTGACATGTTATTGTAAAATTTTTTACATGTGTTTTTAGTTTTTTCATTAAATTGTTTTTTATTTAATGAAAAAAAGTTAAAAAAATATTTTAACTTTTTTGGAAGTTTGGGGGCCGGTTAAATTTATTTCCATTTTTTTTTAGGGGGAAAATTTGGGGTTTGGGGGTTTATTTTTTGGGGCTAAAGATATCCCTTTTCCTCTGATGGATTAATATCGTTAACCGAGGTATGACTGTATTATTTAAAAAAGAAGCGCAAAAAAACAGGGGGGTTTCAGTGCAGCTGGGCAGGAACGGATGCAGGGAGAATGGGGAAGAGGGAAGAGATGATTAGTAGGGTATAAAAGGGGCAGAAGGGCAGGGGAAGTGCAGGGAAAAGGGGGTACCAAAGATGAGGAAAGGGGCCCCAGGATGTGCTAAAAGGTATAATTTCCCCGATTTTTTTGTGAAAATCAGTTTCTTAAAGAGTCAATGAAAAGTCTGGGGTTAGGAGGGTCCATCAGCAAAAGGGGGAAAGGGAAAAAAGGGCCGGGGGAGGAAGACAACAAAAGGAGGAAACCCCGCGTGTTTTGTAGATAGAGGGGGAGCCAAAAAGAATAGGGGAAAAAATACTATTAAAAAGAGAGGGACAGGGAGTTTCCCCTGAGATACCCGAGGGCTTAATGCGAAGAGGGGGGAGTGTAGTCCCCAAACCCCACTTTGGGGACAAGAAAAAAGGCCCCCATACAGAAACCCTCATTTACCCCAGATTATTTTCGTTCGGGGTTTTCCGATTGACAATTGGGGACATTATTATCCCGACATAAAAATGATATTACCCCTCTTCCGGGAAAGGGAAAAATTTTTAAAACAGGTAGCCCGCTGTGGGTTAAACCAAAGGGGGCAGTGGGGGTCCAACTGGGGGGCCCCGAGCCATATAAAAGCTTAATGCGGGGGAGAAAGTGTTTTCGGGAAAAAAACCAAAAAGAACTTTATAAACAGCACAAAGAAAAAATGCACCAGATTTTTAAGACAAAAGGGTGAAAAACCTTTCCTGGGTAATGAAAAGGGGTTTCAATTTTAAACCCAACCCGGGGCTTAGAGGAAAAGGGAATTTTTTTCCTTCCCCCCAAACTAATTTTTATTCAGATACAGGGGGGCCCGGAGCTGAGTCTCAACCCGCCCAATTAGGAAGGGGACAGTTACATTGATTATAAAAATAGCAGCTTTTGGAGAGAACCTCGATAACCCAAAAAAAAAAACAGACAATAAAAAATTTGGGCCCCCGACCTTTTTTTTTATCCCGGTTTTTCACACATGCTTATTATGAAACTTCCCCTTTCTGTTTTGATCTCAAAAATTTCCGTTGCAGGAAAAACAATAACCATTTTCCCCCCAAACAGTCTTGTTGTTGTGGTTCAAAAAAAAACACACCCGCCTTTCCCCCCCAAACCCCCCCACCATCCCCCCCATTTTAAAATTTATCGGGGAAATTAGAAGGGTTTTTTTTTGATCTTTAAATTTATATCTTTATCTTAAAAAAATAAAAGTTTTGCTCAAAAAGGCAAAAAAAAGGGATAAGCATTTTAAAAACTTTTTAAAAATTTAAGAAAAAAATTTGACAAGACATAACCCTTTTTAATGAAAAGTTTTTTTGTAAAATAAAAAAAAGGAAACATAAGTTTTGTGCTGACTGACTGACTTGACTGACTGACTTTACTGACTGGGGTGACTGGGGTGGGGTGACTTGACTGACTTACTGACTTTTCTGACTGACTGAATGAATGACTTGACTGAATGAAACGGCCAATGGAAAGAAAACTAAAAAATAAGAATGACTTACTGACTTAAAAACCAAAAATAAACTTACTGGCTGAATGACTTTACTGGCTGAAAACGCGATTTGACTAAAAAAAATTATTTTTTCTGACGGGGAAGACAACCCCCACTAAAAAGACTTGATTTAAAAAAGACGGGGAAGACTTCCCCCCTTGGTTTAATTTTTTTCGGCTGAATGGGGGCTGAAGGACTTGACACAATGACAACGCTGGTTTTAATTAAAAATTTTACTTGACTGACAAAAGGTTTTAATGATTTACGAATTTTTGAAAAACAAAATGAAAAAAAATTTGACTGACTGAATGACTTGACTGACTTACTGACTGAATGACAAATTGGGGAACCTCAACCCTCAACCATTTCCCCGAACCTCCATCCCCTAAACCCAGTGGGGGCCCAGCAACCCCCTCTCTTCCAAACATCCCCAAACACCAGCACCCCCAATTTAAGGAAATACTATTATTTTTTTTCATTTTTTTTGTCTTAAGCAGTAAAAACAACATAATACATCATGATAATGAACTACAAAATAGCTATTTTTTTAGGGATCTTTTTTTAAAAAATTTTTTGGGTTTTTTTGGGGTCTTTGGAAGCCCTATTTTTCCTTAAGGGGTGGATCACTGGTCATCGGGGGAAAAAACCCCCAGTGGTGATCACTGGTCATCGGGGGAAAAACCCAAAAAGGGCCCCCTGGTTGCCTTAAGGGGAGGGAGGGGGACAGATACTTAAAGCCGGTGCCAGTCACCGGGGGCTGGGTTTCATTTTTGGACTCGTGCCCCTTTTCCCAGCCCTTTTTTTTGGCCTAATCCACCAGGGGGTTATAATTTTTAACTTAAAAACCGGGGTTTCCCAAGGAAGTGGGGAAACAAAAAAAGGTGACACAGGCATAAATCAATTGGAAAAAGTGCCACAAAAATGGATACAATTCAAAATTGCTCCCCGGGGGGTAATAGACCCCCGGGCGCCCCTTTTCCAAAATATGGGGGAATCTAACCGTCAGATACTTTGAACCATGGTGCCACTGCAATGGCGGGGGAATGAAACCCCAAGGGGCCCCAAGAAAAGGGGAGAAGCCCCCTTAGGGGGTTTTGGAAGGTAGAGGGGGGGCAGACGGGGAAGGGGAATTTTTCCCAAAGGGGGGGTGGGGAAAAGGGGGAGATCCCCACATTGAACATATGGGGGTGGTGGCAAAAGGGCGGGGAGTGAAGACCCCAAGAGAAAAAGGGGAAAAAAAAGGGGCCCAAACAAAAAAAAAGGGGCCCCTTTTGCCATCTTGAAATTTTTCTGGAAGGATTGTGGAGGTCATGAGGCAAAAAATTTGCGAATGCAATGTAATTGATGATCAAAAAAGGATGGAATTTTAAATTTTACATAGAACCCCAAACCCGGGAAGAACGAAATGCCCCAAGGCAAAACGTAATCCCTTGTGATGTATGGGATTAAGGCTGGAAAAAATAGCAGGGGGGGCCGCCGAATTTTCGGGGCAATAATCAAAATTTTTTAAAAATTTTAAAGGGTGAATGCAGGCGGGGAGAAAAAACATCAGCCCCCATGAAAAAAGTGCAAGGGTTTTTAAAAAGGGTTTATTCCCTTTTTAAAAGGGGCTAGGGGAAAGGGGGGTTTCCAGGAAATTTGGGGTCAAAAAAAGGGGTTTAAAATTTTTCATTTCCGGGGAAAATTTTGGGGCCAAAAGGTACAATGGATGATCAGAGACCCGGGCCCAAAATACTTAAAAATTTTTTTTTGGTTTTGCCACAAAAATTTACCCCGTCAGAGGGGGCCCAAGGGGAAAAACCCGGTTGGGTTTTTTGGGATGCTGGAGGGCTTTAAAGGGGGAAAAAATCAGCCCCCCCAAAATATAAAAGTTTCACATGAGGGTGACCAAATTTGGGGTGGGAGAAGAGATCTGGGGTTTTTAAGCAAGGAGAAAAAGTTTTGTGCTAAACAAACCCCCGGGGGCACCTTCAGTTGGGGCAAATTCCGGGGAAAGCTCATTACAACCCCCAAAATGGAAATGTCTGTCAGTTAAAATTTTTTTTAAAAAAAAGGTGGGTTTCCTTGGGCCCCCAAGGGGGCCTAAAAAGATATTTACCCCAAGGGTTTTTATAACCTTTCCCGGTCAAAAAAAATTTGGGGAAAAGAGTGGTTTTTTAAAAAACATTACGAATATACTTACCAAAAACGCAGAAGGGGGGCAAAGGGAAACCCTTATGAAAGCCATAGTGACTAGGGGGGAGACTATTTTTATCCCCAAAAAAACCACATAAAAAATCTATTAACTAGATGTTCCATCCCTTTTTCCCTGTGGTTTAGCGCTTCTATTTGATTATAATAATAATTTTCCCCTCACCTTGCAAACTGCACTGGTAAGGGGGATGGGGGCGATAGTGGGAGGTATCACATCCCAAAGGTTTGCTTCCCCCCGCTGGGGAAGGAAAACCTTTTGACAATATGAGATTAAAAATTTTTAAAGGACAGAAAAGCAGACTTATGTAAATGCTTTGCATACAAATATATGCCATCTGGCCCCCCTGCCAATGATCGGCAAGCGGGAGTGTTGCTTCCAGTTCTTGAAGGGTAAAAGGCACATTTATGATTCTTCTCTAAAAGAAGAAAAATCTAAGAGCTTTAACTCACTGGCAGACTTAGAAAAAAAGAAACGGGGGGCATAGATGGCCCCCCTGAGAAATGGAACCAGATTATTACCAATTTCAGTGGCAAGGGAAAAGAGGGTGTGCTATATTGACCACCCGGAACCCCCGAAAACCCCGGAGCCAGGCCGAGGAGAATTTACCACAAAATTCCGCTTTTTCCCAGACTGCACTCATCGGGGAAACCCCGAAGTGACAGTAAAAGGGGGAATCCGCCAGGAAGGAAGTTTTTTGGGGTCCTTCCTATGAATGGCGAGCAATTGTTTTCTTAAAATCAAGGAGTCTCTTATACCTGGAGTCTCCCGGGGAGAGAAATTAAGGGGGGTAAACCCCCCCCGCCCCCTCCCGGCCTCCTTTGGGGGACCAGAGCCTGAAAAACGGGCTGTTACTGCTGGCCGCACGCAGTCCAACGAACGCCACAGCCCGGCTGATCAGGTACCACTTGAGGTGCCTCCCCAGTGCCTGCTTGAAGACACCCGGGGGGTTTGTTGAACCCCCCCTGATGTACCCCGGGCAGTTAACAATCGGGGCCCCCTTTTCCTTATTGTGTTCCCCCTCAACGTGCTAGTACCCTGCTCTTCAGGGGGATGTTCATCGCCTCCGGGGAGTTTTTTTTTTTCGTAGGGAGTGATTTTGTGTGCAAGTTTGGCCCCAAGCCCCAAGAATTTTCCATGTGTATATAATAATGATCCCCCCCGCCCCCCTTCTAGGGGTACGGGTTTTGGGGAATTTTGGCGCCCAGGGTTGGGGGGTTTACGCCTTATGCGTGCGGTGAAGGTTCTCTGCACATTTTAAAGGGGGCAGAAATTTCCCCCCTTAAAAAGGGCAGTTAGTGTGAAACAATATTCCACCCAGATAGAACAAGCGATCTGAAAAAAAGGGGCAAATGGGCTTGGCATCTCTGGTTTTGAAGGTTCTCAACCCCTCCTGTCTTTTTTTTGAAAAATGCAATTGCTACTTTGTTATGGTCTTTGAAGGTGAGATCCTCTGACATCCCCCCCCCTTTTTTACATTAGTTTCATTTGGGTTGGAATTTGTTTTGACCCATGAGATTTTAATATCTTCATTTTTTGTATCTGAGAATTGTTTCATCATTGAATTTCCCTATTTTTTTTTGACCATTTAAAGATTTGGTTTATGTCTGCTTGGGGGCTTTTATGTCTTCTACTGTGGGGGACTGTCATACAGACCCCGGGTCATCTGCAAAAAGGGAAACACAGCACTGTGGCTTATATCCCTGTCAATGTCTGATATGAGGATGAGGAATAGGATGGGGCAAAAACTGTCCGTGGAACAGGGGGTTTCACGTAGCTGCCTCGATTTTTTGTTCTACTACTTTTGTTTCTACATGTTTTGGAAATTTTTGATACATCTACCAACTTTTCCTGTTATTCCTTTATCACGCATTTTGTGTGCTATTTCACCATGGTCACACTTGTAAAATTTTTAAAAAACTTTTATATAACATCGGGGTTCTGTTTATCTTCTAGAGCATCCAGGACCTTGTCGTGTGCCCGGGAAAATTGGGACAGACGGGGGCGGGCCCGCTCTAAACCCATCTGTCCTGGGTTGTGAATTGGGGTGGGTATCAAGAGGGGGGGCGATCTTGCTTCAGAATTCCAAAGTTTTTTTTGATAGGGGGGCGTTCGCAAGGGGGGCTTAGTTTTTGCTTTGCTTTACTGCCCCTTTTGGGGGGGGGGCTTTTCTGGGGAGAGCCGGGGCGATCCCGTGTCCATGTTTTCCCCTCCATAGGATGTTAAAAGCATGTATGGGGCTTCTTGCAGTTCTTGATGAACACGGAGTTTTTCCATGAGTCCGGGGCCGGGGGGGAGGCATGGGCATGTCATTTATTGCCTTTTCAAAAACATTTGGCACGTGGTGATGCCAAAATTTTGTTATACCATTTCCCCCCCCCGAGCCTTCAAACGTATTGGACTAGCACAAGCAGGGAAACCCAAAAAGGACACTTTGGGGAAGATTGCCCGAGGTTTGGGGGATAGAATGCGAAGCTGCTATGAAGACAGAGGGGCCAAAGAGATGAAAACCCCCCATCAATGCGGGGAAAGGGAAGGGAATATGAAAGGCAGTAAGATGTGCAAAAGACCCCCTTTTTGGGGAAAATTAACAGCGGGGGAGGAGGGAGAATAAAAGGGGGTAAAAAATTGGGGAAAAAGATTACTGTATGTAAACCCCCGGGGGGGCAGACCAGGTGAAGTCGAGGACAGTTGGGGAAAAGCAGAGGGAGATCGTGAAAAAAAAAAAAGGGGCGGGGGGATCAAAATGGGTAGGGGGGAGAGAAGAAAAAAATGCCCCCAACTGAATGCCACGGGGGCACAGTCCACCCCCCCGAGAAATGGTGTGGGGTTTCCAAAAATAACAAAGGGGGGGGGGAAAAGGGAAAAAACCAAAAAAATTTAAAATCGGGGAAAAAACCCCCAAAGGGGGAAAATAAAAAGGGAAAATGTATACCACTTATTCAAGTGGATACGGGGGGGGAAGGGGGAAAAAGAACCCCATGGGCTAAGGGGTGGAATACCAGTGTGTAAAGGGGAAACCCCGGGGTTCCATCAAAAAAGGGTCCGATGAATAAAAATATAGCCAAAAGGGCAAAAACCAGCATATTGTAATTTGGGTTCTTGAAAAAAAACCCCCAAAAAGAGAAAAAAGGGGGAGAGCAACACCTGAAGCTCCCCCCCTTTCCCCCCTGAGGCCTTGGATATTCCACTGCAAATAAGCCATGATGTATGGAAAGAAAGATAAAAAATTGGGTTAAAAGGCTATGGACTGGGGTTGAAAAAACCATGTGTGGAGGCAGCAAAAAATTTTAATCAGAGAAGGGGGGCGTTTTAAGGGGAAGGGGGGGTTTGAGGGGAAAAAAGAGAGGAGGGGGAAACCCGGGGGGTGGGGGGTTCCTCAATGGTTCGGGGCTCTGCAATAAATCCTGGTTTCCCCCGCTTTTCCCGGAAGCCCAAAATGGGTGTGGGGACTACATTAGTCTTCATATGCATGATAAAAAATGAAAAAATTGGTAAGTTTTTTTGCTTTAAAAAGGGGGTAGATTACAATCTTGGCTTGTCAGTTAGCAGTTTGAGAACAATAATGCGAAAAAAACTTCAACTGAATTTTATTGACTTAAGACCCCGGGGGGATTACCCTCTATCAACATTCTATCATGGGAGGGAAATGTGGGGGACCCAACAAAAAAGCAGACTTTGGTTTACCACCGCCCCCTCCGGCTGGGTTCAAGTTTTCTTTGGCAGGTTAAATCACCACCACCAGATGTAGACCAAAAAAAAGTAAACTTTGTCAGTTGGAATTGTCCCCCCTGCATCATTATGTACTGGGGGCCAAAAAATTAATAATTCAGAGACAACTCACTAAAAAATGTTCAAGATATGAAAATTTTTTTCCCCCGGTGGTTTTTTACAGAATTTCGGAAAAAATTTTCCCCCTTTTTTCCCCCCCTGTAAATAAAGCATTGCCTGGTGTGTGTGTGGTGTTGATTGCCTTTTTGGGGTTCCTGGGCTTTGTCGATTGAAGGCTGGGCCTGTTGGGGGTTTATATATGTGTGTGTATGTGTGTATGTGTATGTGTGTGTATGTGTATATGTAAGTGTGTATGTATTTTTTGTGTGTGTGTGACCCAACAAAAAATTTTTTAAAGAACTCATTACAGTTGGCCGGTGAAAAAAATTGAAGTGTTCATTTTTTTATAATTTGTTCATGATTGAAACCCATGTATAAACTGTAAAAAAATTTTCCATGTTTCATTACCTTTGAAAAATTGTGAGTTCATTACCTTTTTAGCTTGTTAGTTCATTACCTTTTTAACTTGCTCAGCTATAAAAAATTTGGGGCCCCGTCCCTGGACCCATTATGTACCTCTGTAATCTTTTTTCTACCGCCCACAGGATGGGTATGGGGTGCATAATAAAGAATTTTAAAAAACATTAGAGATGGAAGAAGGAGGAGGGGGATAGCCCGGGGGGACTATAAACTGTACTAAAGTAGAGGGCGGGGAGATTGTAAAAAGGGGCGGGGGAGGACAAGAGGGAAGCAACCTGGGGAGGGCAGTCAAGGAAAAAACTTGGGAGGGGGGGGGGAGGGGAAAATATTAAAAAAGGGGGGAAAATGAACCTCCATACACGTTATGGAACTATTGGGGGGAAAAAAAACCAGACAATGAGGTTTTTTGGGGGGGGTTTTAAGAAGGGCAGGGAAAATGGGGGTTGGACTGGGGGTTTGGGGGAAAATTTTGAAAGTGAGTAGGGGGAAGGGGGGGGACAATGGGTTCCGAGGAAAAAGGGTGGGGGCCAAGAACAGAAAAAAAATTCGAGACGGGTGACTGAAGATGGGGCCCCCCAAAGGAAAAATTTGGGGAAATTGAGCCCCAAAAAAGGGGGGGACGTTTAGCAATGTGAGAATAGGAAATATGGGGAAGTTCCCTTTTAAGGGGGTAGAAAAACGGCCATAGCTTTTGGGAAAAATTCCCCCCTTTTTGAAGGGCAATGGTTTTCATTATTTAAAACCCAAAAAGGGGAGACATTTTTAGCCCCCCCTGACAGTTAAGGCAAGAGGGAGGTAGGGTAAAAGAAGGACGGGGGTGGTTGTCGGAAATAGACAAAGCATTCGGCCATGGACCTGCAATATTTTGCTGGATGACCAAAATGCCAGCATTTTTCATGGTTGCAGTGAAAAGGGGTTTTCCCCAAACCCGTAAAGGGGGACCTGCAATGTGACGGAAGGCGGAAAATTTTTGGCAGTCAAATGCTAAAAAAAGCTATATTGCAAGGATAATGTCTTCGCTTTTTTGGGTGGGGGGCAAAAGGGCAACCCCTTTTGGGGGTAGGGAGTTCTTGGAGCTCAAGCGTCCAAAAAATCAAAAAAAAAACCCTGTCTGGAAAATTTTGGGGGAAAGGGGGGGGAAAAAGACAGAACCCTTTTAAGAATTTTGACAATGATGTTTTTTAAAAGTGATAGGAATAGTATCTATGGTTTTTTATGGAGAGAAAAAACGCGACTTGGCCAACATTCTGGGGCCCCCATGATGGGGGCCGCTTTGAGCGGGGGTTGGAAATTTGGGGGTGAGAAAAAAAAAATTAGTCCATTGGGGGAGTGTGAAACAAAAGGGTTTAAAAAGGGGGCGTGATGTGCGGCTTTTGAAATGAATGAGAAGGAAGTGTCAATCCATGTAAGGGGTTTTGGTCGTTTTAAAAGGGGCCGGGGGAGGGGGGTTGGGGGCGGGACGGGCGAGTAACCAAAATTGCCAACCGTTGGGGAAAACCCCAAACCAAGGTCAGAAAGAGTGAAAGTCAGACTTTCAAAAGGGCCGGTCGGAACCCTGGTACCTGAAGCGGGGTGGGGGCGGAAAAAAAAAGGAAAAAGTGGTATTGGGGGGCCCAAGAGTTGTCCATTAACTAGGCAGGGTCAGAACTGGGTGCGGTATAAAAGGGGGCCCGGGGGGGTATTTCCCCACAGATTAGGGCCCCCTTGGTTAGTTCCCCCCTTTCTTTTTGTTTTTGAAAAAAAAAAAAAAAAAAAGATAAAAAAAAAAAAAAAAGGGGGGAACATGGGGGAATCCCCCTAGGGGGAAAAAAGGGGCAAAATTTTCCCCCCCCCCCAAGAGGACCAAAACACTAAAAGTAGTGCAGATGCTGCAGGGGCCCCCGTGCCTACCATACCCTTCACCCCCATCCCAGCAATCCGGGATAAAAACCTCACATCCACCGAGCCATTTGGGGTGCAAAAGGGGGCCGGACACCCCCAAAACATACCTTCGGCCACCCCCCCCGGAACCGGGGGTGGCCTAGAGATACCCCATCTCGGGGAAAATCCCCCAAACCACCCCCCGGGAGCCCCGAGAGGATCGGGGCATCCCCAGGCAATCCAGATTCCACGACAAACTACACCACCGCCAAAAACCTCAACAGAATGGGATGGCCCCAAAAAACCCCCCAAAAACCCAGAATGCCCATGGAGAGAAGCCCGGGGAAAAAAGGGGAAGGGAAAAGGGAGGGGGGAGGAGGAGGAGGAGGAAAGAAAAAAAGGGGGGATAGGGAAGATGGGATAGGGGGGGATTGGGGGAAGGGGGGTTGGGCTGAGGAAGAAAAAAGGTCAAATTTCCCCAGACCAAGACCCCCTTTTTACCACCCCAAAGGGGCCCCCCCTTAAGAGGGAAGAGGATGGAAGATTTGTTATTGTTTGGAAGGGAAAAACTTCTTCCATAAAGACTTCAGGTAAAAAACCCTTTTTTCCGGGTTAGTTCCCTTGTTTGATTTTTAATGTCACTAGGACCAGATTGGGGTCAGGGGACCCTGTCTAAAAAAAACTGTCCAGAGACCTTTTTGTCTGGCATCTCTTTAAAACTTGCCAAAAAGGGGGACCCACATTGTCATTGTAAATGTTTCCCGGCACGGCCGGGGAACAGCTTTTTTGGGGTGAAAATGAAATAAATCTTTGCCCTAAGTCCCTTGGCACAAATCCCCTTAATCTTTGAAAAGGGGCACTTTTTCCCCAATCTCTTTCCCCCCCTTGAAGAATTTCCCGGGGCCCGGGGGGCCCTGTTGTTTTTAAAAGATGAAGCTCTTGCAGATCTTTACGCTCATTGCGGTCCTCCAAACCTTCCCCCTTCTCACTAACCTCCAACCCCATGGATTCCCCCCCGTGCCAAAATTTTTTTCCTAAAAAGGCTGGGGCCTGAGGGTAACCCCAAACCCCCCTTTAAAACCCCCTTTTTGGGGCCCAATCTGGGCCCCAATTTTTCCTGATTTTCTTCCCCCAAGCCTTCCCTTTTAAGGTTATGCAATGGAGGATACTTTTAAATTATCTTTTTTCCGAACTCTCTTAGGGTCAATTCAGTGTCCCCGGTTATGTCAAAGCATCTTTGAAACATTGCTCTGGTGTACAGTTTTATGAAGTTTGCAATGACCTCGGGCCCCGGCTGGGTACTTTTTGTATTACTTCCCCTGTACATAATAAAACCCCCAAACCCCCCATTTTCAATCACAAAGAAAACCCCAATTTTTTTTCAAAGTATTTCCTCTTGTTGGGGGTTACTGTTGAAGCAATCTACCTTTGAACAGAATCAGACCAAAAATAACAAAATTCCTGAAGGGGGAAAAAAAAAATTTTCCCGTGCAAAACACATTCCTAATTTTTTTAACCTGTCGTTTCCAGGCCCCGGTTTTTCTGAGAATTTTTGCCCTAGACAAATTGGGGTTTACTGTTTTCATCACTGAAACCCGGGGCCCCCTTTACCCACCCATAACATTATTTGGGGAAAAAAAAGATACATTCAGCCACAGGTTTTTTCCACGGTTAAAAGGGTGATTTTGGGGAAAATATTGTTTTTGCCATGGTGAAAAGAAGTATGTGTTTTCCCCCGAAAAAATTTCCATCGGGGGGTTGGCCCAAAAAAAATTAAATTTTTAGTTCGTGGAAAAAATTTTTCCCGTCTAGATGGATATTCCACTTTGACCTTCATCAAAGTGATGGGGATTGGGAAAAAATTTTAATTTTTCTGCCAACCCCCCATGCAGTCTGCGGGGGGGGTACGGGGTATTGACAGGGGTTGGGGGTTTTGGGGGGGGGGGGTTTTGGGTTTAGGGGGGGCCCCTTTTTTGGAAACTTTTTCCCCAAATTCCACGGGGGAAGTGAGCCGTTTGGACCTTAACCCCCCACGGATGGCCCCCCGGGTTCATAACCCCCCAAACCCAAAAAAAACAAAATTTTTTAAAAGGTTTTGACATTTTAATTTTTTAGATTTTTTTTCCTGGGCATAAAAGTTTGTACAGTTAGAAACTAATACTAGGGTTATTGAGGAAAAAAGATATTAATAATGTAGTTCTAGCACCTTTTAAATAGGTAGATATAAGCCCCAAATAGACCCCCCGGATAGGTTGGGTAAAAGGCCCCCGGGCTAAGCAGTGTGGGGACTCACCATGCATGACCCTGCTTACCAGACTGGACTTAAAAAAGGGGAACCCCCCGCCAAAAGGGCAGCATCCCCACGGGGACTTCCATCTGCCCCGGGGCCCCCCAGGAGAGACCCCAAAAACGAGATATCTCTCTCCACCCCGACCCTTTCAGAAAACTAGACTTTCTTTCTCTCTTTTTCGGGGGCCCTTTTTTTAAAGTTTGTATTATCTGTGGGTTTAAAAAGACGGACGTTTTTTTTGGTATGTACCAGCGTCGTCTCTTAAGTTCAAGTCGGGGGTTTTGTGTCTCTTACTGATTAGATATTTTGGGGATATATTTTGGGGGGTGGGGATTCTGGGGTTAATACAAGACACTAATACCACTCAATTTGCAGATTAAGAATCTTCCCTGCACATGGTGTTTGGAGAGGGTTTATAGCTTAGGAAGATCTAGGATCCACAATTCCACTCCATCAAGGTTAAACCCTTTCAGTATCATGTAAACAGTGTGGAATTCCCTTTACTGCAGTTAGCTAGAAATTTGTCCCATAGCCACTTGTAAGTCTGAAAGTGTCCAGAGTGTCGGTGTCACAGGCTTGCCATGTGCAGCTTACAAGAAGGCAGTCCCAAAACAAGTCTCTACACCTTTGTTGTAGCTCAGCTGAGTCAGCGGCGTGGGTACCAGCATGGCCCTGCTGTGCCTCACGGCTGGCACCCACTATAACCATTACCATCTGATGCCGCATGCACATTTTCATCCCAGTTGCAACACTATCATCATTTTCACTATATGTTCCCATTGTATAATGGAATGTACTCTGAGATGTACACCTTACCCTTGGAATTGAATGTGGCACACTACCAGAGCACATATAGCGTCATATATACTGACGCTTCACTGGAAATATTCCACTTCACTCTTGCTACTAGAACTGTTTTCAGAGACTTGGAGATCATATTCACTATCACTATCATCACCACTGCTCCCATCTGAGTCCTGGACTTTGGGAAAATGTAGTTTCCAACTGGACGTGAACAAGACCCCCAGTACCAGAGGTGAAAGGTTGTGGGTCTCTGGGTTTTCCTCACTTACGGTATTATGGTCATTAGTTTCGGTCATAAAACCCTCAAAACCTTGAAAGTTATCTTCACTGACACTTCCATCTGTGTTTGAACTGTCACTTGTTAACAAAAGTGTCCCAATTTGCCAAGTAGTGAGAAGTTTCTTACCACGAGGCATGGTAAACAAGGCGTACTAAAATGGCTTTCCCACAATGCACCATTGGGTCCCCGATTTTTTTCCTACTGCGCACACTGACCACACAGACCCATTCACATGTAGGCCTACCAGCTTTTTCCCGCTTGATTTGAGGGTGCTAGAATTTCGCATACTAGTACCTGGAGTCTACCTGGAGAGAATTCCAGGGGTCAACGCCCCTGGCCCAGTCTGTGACCAGGCCTCCTGTTGGACCAGAGCCTGATCAACCAGGCTGTACTGCTGGCCGCACGCAGTCCAACGTACGAACCACAGCCCGGCTGATCAGGTACCGACTTGAGGTGCCTGTCCAGTGCCTGCTTGAAGACAGCCAGGGGCTTGTTGGTAATCCCCCTGATGTATGCTGGGAGGCAGTTGAACAATCTTGGGCCCTCACACTTATTGTGTTGTCCCTCAACGTGCTAGTGGCACCCCTGCTCTTCATTGGGGGATGTTACATCGCCTGCCGAGTCATTTGCTTTCGTACGGAGTGATTTTTGTGTGCAAGTTTGGTACTAAGCCCTCGAGAATTTTCCATGTGTATATAATAATGTATCTCTCCGCCTGCTTCTAGAGAGCAGGTTTAGGAACTCAAGCGTTCCCAGTAGTTGAGGTGGTTTATCGCACTTTGCGTGCGTGAAGGTTCTGCATTTCAAGGTCAGCAATTTCACCCGCCTTGAAAGGTGCAGGGCGGGTGAAATTGCTGACCTTGAAAATGTGCAGAGAACCTTCACCGCACGCATAAGTGCGATAAACCACCTCAACTACTGGGAACGGTTGAAGTTCCTAAACCTGTACTCTCTAGGATGCAGGCGGGAGAGATACCCTGGCGCACAAGCCGTACTAGTATGGCACCAATCCTGAGAGGGTTAAGAACGATAATAAATTTGTTGAACTAGGCATAAGAATTAACAACTGGGCGTCTACACTGCAAACTGAATTGTTTGCAATCCTAATGGCGCTAAAGCTAACTTATGACACTGAGCTTGACTCTATCATCATTACTGATTCTATGTCATCACTGAAGGCTCTTGACTCGTATAATGACTCCAACAACATGTTCACTGGAGAAGAAGAAACTCTTGTGGTTTAGCGCTTCTTTTGATTATAATAATAATAACTGGAGAAGCCAGGTATAGATACTCAAACATTCAGGACAAAAGTATTAATGTACAATTGTTATGGATCCCATCGTTGTATAACCCCTGTGGTTTAGCGCTTCTTTTGATTATAATAATAATAGTATGGATCCCATTACACATTGGATGATAAAGTTGATATGTTAGCCAAGAAGAGTATCCAGGAGAATGTAGAATATAACTTTGGTATATCTGTGTCTTGCATTAGGAATAATATTAAGAGAGAAGTAAATAATGAAAATGATTGTTATAGGAATGCAGTTAGAAGTCTGAGTAGATCTATAACCCACTATGATAACATGAACGTAGATAAGTATGTTTATGGAGCAACAGACTGACTGATGTTGTAGTGGCCAGGCTTAGGCTTGGTTACAAGTACTGACTGATGTTGTAGTGGCCAGGCTTAGGCTTGGTTACAAGTACTTCTGGCAGTTCGGGAGACACAGATGATGATCAAACTAAATGCAAATTATGTGGTCAGTCATATGGTCACTGTCTTGAACACTATGTGCTTAATTGTGCACTTATTGAGGAATATAGAGATAGACAGTATAATAACCTATGTGACATGTCAAGATATCTAATTAATGAAAACAAAATACCAGATATGCTAAGCAAATTTCCTAAATTTGCTTGTAACAGAGTAAGTTAACTGTAGATATGTAGATATAAATCCAAATGCACACATGTTAACCCTTTTGGGACCTAGTTCCTGGGCCTTTTGTGTATCATATGCTCTTGCGCTACCGTCCACAGGATTGATGTGGGGTGCACAATAAACCAGCCACTTCGATGGCAAAATCTAAGTATAAAACATAATAAAACACATTAAAATGTCATATGAATATCATAAGCCACTATTGCTCTATGTGGACATATAAATATCAATTATTATAATAATAACCTCAAGATGTAAGGCTCTCTTAATGACACCTTTAAACTCAAAAACACTTTCCTCACACATTTCACTTATACTATATATGTTATAACAATAATGAAAAATAATATGAGAAAAAGTTAGCATATGAGAGGTTTTTACAAAGAAGTGATACAAGAAGGGAAGAGTATAAGGAGAGAAACAGAGAGGTTAAGAGACTGGTGAAGGAATGTAAAAGGAGAGGAAATGAGTGAGTGGACAAGATTCTATCAACAAATTTTGTTGAGAATAAGAAAACGTTTTGGAGTGAGATTAACAAGTGAGAAAGACCAGGGAATGAATGGATTTGACAGTTAATCCTTTCAGGATCCAGAACCCTGATCTGAAATTTGTCCACCGGGTCCAAAAACTTAAAAAAAAAAAATTCTCTTGTGAAATATTAGAGAATTTTTTTAAGGTAGTAAAACAAAGTACGAAATTTGATGGAAAACTGACAAACTTTATGCTATTGCGAACTTTGCTACATCAGCGATATTTATGCATCGGCAATTTTGCCCACTTTGACTCCTATTTTAGGCCAATTACATTGTTCCAGTCCACCAAATTCTTAGCTGCTTCAGTAGTATCCCTTCTATTTTATCGATTGAGCACAAGAAACTGCCCAATCAATTATTTCAACTAACCAATAAAATGATCCGAAATTGGTAATTTAACCAGTTTCACACAAATTTAAAAATATTCCAATTTTAAAATAGGGTCCAGAATAAACAATGCAGGAATTCCTGGCACTAAAATAACATTTCCTCTGTCTATTAGTTACATTTCCAGGCTTTACGCATGTATTCCATTTTGATTTTTTATTCACACGAAAAAGATTTACTGTCATGTAAGTGGTGATGCCGAGTGTGATGAGGTTAACCACATTGACATTAATGTTGAATATAGCACTGCTGATAAATGTAATGAACACAATGTTGATAGTGGTGTTGGTGATGACAGTTATAGTGATGTGTGTAATGGTAGTGGAGGAGGGAATGTGAGTGGTAGTGCCACCTATCATACATTCACACATGAACAGCGTCGTGCTCTGTGCAAACAAAGACTGCCACGAGGCCTCACAACTGGTAGTGCACTCAGAAAACTCATGGACCAGGGTAACACTGCTGGCATTGATGAGGTCTGCTCTTTATATGAACAATTTTTTCATTATGCTGAGAAACTAAGCCAGATTCCAGGACTTCTATAATGGATCAGTCCTCGCATAAACTTAATATTTTTAGCTGGAATATTGCATCACTTAGAAAAGACTTTCTGACCTTCATCATAAAGTAACCACCGAACCCATTGATATTGTGTGTCCCACAAGAGTGCAGAGTCCTGATAAATCAGCCCCTAAATTGCCATCATTTGTTGCATATAACCTCAAATCTACTAACTCTTGTGTTCTATATATTAAAAATCACTTGCCCATCAACTTCTCACATAAGAAAACAGAGGGACTGCAATACCATGGTGTTAGGATTTATATTGGGAACTCTGCTCTCAACATATTTAATTTGTATGCTCCTGCTGATAAGTTCAATTACTTGGAGCTCCCAACTTGTGCTCAGTCTGAGCCTACTCTTATCATTGGAGATTATAATGCAAGACACAAAAGCATTGGAAGCTCACAGTTTAGTAATCGTAATAGTAACCAACTGTTGTCACTGTTAAATAGTCATGATAATGTCAAATTGTAGGTGACCTTGAACCCACACATATCTATGGAGGCATCCTTGATCTGTGTCTTGGCTTCAACATTACTTCTGCCAGCTGTGAGTCTACCATTGTATCAGATATATCATCAGACCATTTCCCAAGGCTAACCTCACTAGATATAGGTAATATCTCTCCTTCCTGGTGGAATATTCAAACGGAAACGTTTTAATGTTCCCCTGATCAATATGAGGACTTTGTTGCACATGTGACTGACTGATATAATTCCTATGAGTGTTCCTCTGTTGAGACCTTTAACAATGACCTTGTGAGCAGTATTCAGAACTACTTAGAGCCGCCCCAAAACCTCCTGGAACTCTTAACCCAACCAACTTCCATAACAATCATACCTCCTATAATAACCATACTTATTACAATGATGTTAAACTTCGAACACTGAAACGTACTGCTCGCAGACTAGGCCTAGCCTATAGAAATCATCGTACCCCTGGAATGCTGAAGCTCTTTCAAACTGCCCTTGCTGCCAGAGAGGCGTATGACAGAGCTGCGGCAAACTGACTGGGAAAATTTGTCAATGGTCTCAATGCTCACACCCCATTAGCCGAGCATGGAGGGAATAAATAAATTAAGGGTAACAAAACTGGTCAGATTGCCACCCTCATCCCTTATATAGGGCGAATGAGCTAGACAGTGCTTGGGCTGTTACATCGCTTAAAATCTTCCCAGTACCAACAGGAGAAATTAAATGACAAATATGATGCTAGGGAGAGACTTGTTTGTTTTATGCTCAGCAAGGAAGATGACTGTAACATTCCTTTCACTGACTTTGAACTTGATGCAGCACTAACTTTTTTTTTTTTTTTTTTATTTAAAAAACACATATATACATAACAATCCAATAAATGCCCAAAAATAAATCAGGCTCATATAAACAAAAACAAGCAAACAGGACAGGAATGAACACATCTGTCAATATATCCTATAATAAGAACCCGTGCCAAAAGCACATAAACAAAAAATGTCCATCCTACTACCCATCCTAGCTAATTTTTTCTATACAATAACATAACACACTGTCAATGAAACTGTACATACACTGTCTCAAAAACACCGTAAAATTTAACCGTTGGTTACATATCCTACTTCTTCCCTACCACAAAATGCATTACATAGGCATGAAATAACACAAAACCTTAAACTTTCTGCCTATAAAACAGTTGTTGCACAATAACACATAAAAACAACTGACCCCCGTAACAAGGGTCACACCACAACATCATCTTAAATAAGAAATACATTAACATCAAGCCATCACTACCGTAGACAACACTGTCTACAACACAACGTCACACTCCCACACCGGAGAATAAGTCCACACAAACACATTTGTGTTGCATACATTCAAACACTCTAGAAAAACACATAAATATGCAGAAGCTGCACATAATGTAAAATTCAAACAAAAGATAGTAAACACATACAGAATACAGTACTAAAAACGTTAAACCTAAGAAAAACATAGCAAAACATCAACTTAATCCTACATGAATTGCCACAGATACCTGGGCCAACTGCACCCAAGCACACCTGCACACTGTCGGTTGTCTAACACCTAATACCTCCTAACCTCAAACCTGTCACATAAATGCAAACTGCCAGCACATCACCACCGATAAACACTACTACTTGATCTTTAGAATATTACACTCCCTACATCCTAGAGGAAAACCCCATGCGTCCATGACCCTATGACCCCCCCCCCCAACCAACATCACTCCAAGTCTGAGTCAACACACACCTGAAAAATTACCTACAACCCATAAAACCCCGAAAACGTCCAAAACTCGGACACCACGATACCACCCCGACCCAACCCATCCTAGCTTCAACCCTGTATACACACGCCTAACCAACCACACATCAATCAACCAAACTATAACCTAGTCAACCCCTTCCCGATATGCCCAACCTCCCCCTCCCCCATTCGACCAGCCCCCCTCGATTGGCTCCTACTTCATCCCCAAAACTTTAAAAAGGGACACCACCGTCATCGTTCTATAACCCTCAAGAAAGCCTCAACCCAAGTTCTCCCATACAAACCCTGATTCCTACATTTCGTCCTGTAAAAATGTGACGCCAAGGCACGAACCCGCCTCCCACCCACTACCTCGCGCATACCCAACGACACATATATGAAATCAACCACCAGGTACATTAACCCTCTATGTACATTTTCCTCAAACCCACCAATATCCCGGCTTAAAGCCCCCAACATCAAAGCCCACACCCACCCTCCTCAGAACCCGTCCAAACCATTCCCGTACCCCGCCTAAATCTTCACAAAAATACACCGCATGGTACAACGTATCCAAAAAACCCCCATCTCAAACAAGTACCCTCACTGCTAAACCCATTAAAAACAATTGTGCTTTAGAAGCCAAGATTCCATGTAGGAATCGAAAAACCATCTCCTAACCCTCGCCCTCTGCCTCAACTTCCGGAAACCTACCCAAGTCGCCCGCCAATTATACTTTGGGTACTCTGCTACCCCTGCACTATACCCCCCTCCCCAAGCTTGTCCAAACCCCACCCGAAAACCCTTGGCTCTCTGACGACTAGTAAAACCCTCAACATTGCCTCCACATAAACTCAGGTCACGTCCACTCCACCACCTCCGTCCTCACATGACCACTCCCACCCGCTTACCCCACCCTCTCTCCTCCACATATCTCTGCTTTACATATATCCCTATAAGCCTCCTATGTGGGGTATCAACCCCAAACCTCCTTACTAACCGGCGTCATGACAACCTCCTTATTGAGCCAATGTCTACAAAACCCCATATATACCCAAGCTCTCCGCTGTAATAATTCAACATCTCTCCCCACGAGTGGGTATACCCTTGCCACATGCCACAATTTACTATACAGTAAAACATTCACTACCATAACCCTCTACATTAACGTCACATCTCCGGTCTCCATCCACTCATTGCGCTATTGTCGCCTTTACCACCTTAGAAGAATTTTCATCCCTCGCCTTACTCGCATCATTACAATAAATTATCCCACAAATTTTCAAGCACTCAACAACATGCCAACCATACCTCTTCCCCAAGTCCCGCCCACCCACGTCCCCACCTCTAACAATTTAGATTTTACCCTGTTAATCCTCATCCCCGTAGCTGCCCCAAAAACACTTATAATCCTCCCTATAGCATCTAACCCCTCCCACCCACCTACGAGAATTGTTGTGTCATCAACATAACCCACTATTAAAGATGCACAACCATGTACCTGACCCTCCTCCCCTACCCCCTTCGATACTAACCTATAAAATGGATCCTGTAAGCATGCAAACAGAATTTGCGACAAAGGGCACCCCTGCCGCCATGTTTCCCACCCTTCCATTCAATTGAACCCGCACAAAAGCCCCCTCATACAACGTTTGAACCCAACCCACTACTTCATTCCCAAAACCCTGCTTACGAAGAATGTCAAATAACATATTTCTATCCACACTGTCATAAGTTGTTTCCCAATCAAGCCCTAAAACCCCACCCCCCTTTCGACCCTCGATGAATGACCTAATCCTACCATGCCCATTCCCCATACACCTCCCCGGTATCCCATACTGACCACGTTCTATGATAGAATCCAAAACCTTTTTAACCCTATTACCCAAAATCCTTGCAAAGATTTTGTAATCTGCATGTAGTGATACCGCTCTTGTGGGGAGCCGCAGCAGAACACAATACTGCATCACCTCAGGGGCCCCTTACAATAACAACAAACAGTACAGCGATGGCCCAGCATGGCATGTGGTCTCTCTCTTACACAGATACATTCGTGATGCAGATTACATGGTAAGCTTAAATATGTGCAAGTAGCTATAGCTTTTCTGAGGACATATGCACTTACACCACCTGTCCTACAGCAGCAGTCATTAGATGTATTTTCTTCTGTTGCAGACATGTACCATGGATTTTGTGTTCAATAAAGCCAAGGAATAAGGCCTGTGTTTTTATCACAACAATTTATTGAACACAAATATCCTGGGCTACCTGGTGGCGATTCTGAGCTAGACTACACCAACATGGAGCGTTTACTGAAACCTGAGAGGCTAGATTCTGGCCCCAGTGTATCAACGGCTGCTCAGGAATGGAAGCACTGGTTTAAGACTTTCGAAAACTTCTTGAGAGCCTTTCCTCAGGAAGATCTAGATAAACTAAGCCTGCTCATCAACTTTGTGTCACCTAAAATCTATGAGGTTATTTCTGAGTGTAATACCTATGAAGATGCTATCAATGCCCTCAAGTCTCAGTATATTAAGCCCACAAATGAAATCTTTGCACGATATCGTCTTGCAACTCGCCGCCAGCAGATTGGTGAATCCTTAGAGGAATACTTTCAAGCATTGAAAATATTAGGTAAGTGAAATGCAGCTACCACCCCAGCCCCACCCTGGGGTCGACAGAGCACCAGACGATGCCATATTGTCTATTCCCTCAGGTAGAGACTTGGAGTGGATACAAAAAATATGGGAATATAGATATCAAATAAAAAGGGAACATTACTAGAATATAGGAGAATAGACGGTAGCGGTCTATTCTCTTGGGAGTATGCTGCCACCACCTGCTCTTTTTATAGTGGAAGGGATAAAAGAAACGATAGTCATAGGAGAAGGGAGAAAAACAAGGAGTTTGGGTTCGAGCAGGAGAAAACCCAGTGAGAAATAATATAGGATAGTTAAAACAAGATAGGGGTCCTGATAAGTACTGGCTCTTAGGGTAGCATGGCCTGAAAACACGAGCAGTAGGCACCTTATCAGGGGTTTGACTCTCCACAGAAAAATGATAACATCAATAGGTTATTTAATTTAGTCTGACACATGGACCTTGTATACACGGCTCAAAGGGGGAAGTAAAACATACCCAGATATAACCACTTACAATTTAATAAACACATTACAAGGGTATCAGAAAGTGTTGGCACAAAAAAAAACAATTGTAATAGCAAATACTAAATTCTTAGAGTAAGCCTTGCTTACTGATGTTAACACTCCCTCCCCACATAGCTTTTACATACTGAGATTTACATTTCCTTGTTACATTCCTGCCTCAGGATGCTCCTGAGACCTTCCAAATCCCAGATTACAAGCCTGATCTGATCCTCCAGGGCTAGGGTGTTCAAGGTCTCTAGCACTATCCTCTCAGTATTTCTGGTGGATCTCTCCTACTTTGGAGGCATTTCTTTGGGGGGGTGCCTGGTTGCTAACCCCTAGCCTTCTCCTACTCTTGAGGCATCTCTTTGGGGGGGGGGGTGCCTGGTTGCTGCTAACCTTGTTAGCAGCAGTATAATCAAATGAGAAGTTGAAAAGGCTTCTTAAGCTGACAAAGGTGTGAGAGTGGATAGGGGAACTCTTCCGCGTGTTCCCTCCCTTGTTTTGAATCGAATCCCTCTCATGTACACAAACTCTTTAAAAATTTCTACACAAGAAGGTCATTTGCCTCTAGTTAGTTTGATATCTTTATTATGCACCCCATACCCATCCTGTGGGCGGTAGTCAAAAGATTACAGAGGTACATAATGGGTCCAGGGACTGGACCTCAAAGTTTGATAGCTGAGCAAGTTACAAAGGTAATGAACTCAGATGGTCACAATCATGACAAGTTACAAAGGTATTTGCAGATTACAGAGGTATATATAGGGTCCAGAGACTGGGCCCTAAAGTTTTGATAGCTGAACAAGGTACAATGGTAATTAATTCACTAGTTACAAGGTAATGAATCATGTAAGTAAATTTACTTACGTCAACCTTATTTCTACTCACAATAATTATTACAATGAATACTAATACTAGAAAAATAATCAGACACAAAGAAAATTAATGTTATACGCTATATTACAGATTAACAAAAATTCTAGAGAAAACATAATTGAACATACAATAACAGAGCAACAGAATGCGAAGATAATCACAGTTCAAATACATTTCTTGAGTTAATTAACAGCATTTATTTATTTCCCCTGAGTTACAGAACTATGCACATGGTAAATAGATAAGGATATAGACAAGAAATATAAGTGAGGACAGTCATGAAATTTTCACAACTAATATTTATCACACCTTACATAAATAATGCTTGAGGGGCTGATTTGCTTCATTACATAAGGACTGTAACTTCCGAGCGGTGACAGCTTCTCAGTATTGTGAAGAGTCCATCAGGGATGCTTTTATCAGTGGCCTGCAATCACCAATAATAAGGCAGCGTTTATTGGAGAATAAAATTCTGGACTTAGCCACTACCCTTGACCAGGCAAGAGCATTAGATTCAGCCCAGAAGAATTCTGAAGTGTACAGTACTACCCAGCCTTCTCGACTGGTAAGTGCTGTAACTCCCGACCAAGACTCTTTTAATGAAGTTACCGTGGAACCTGCTTCAGTGACAGCAGCTGCAGGCACAAAGTGTTTCTTTTGTGGTTTTTCAAGACATCCACGTCCAAAGTGTCCGGCTCGTGAAGCAATGTGCCATCAATGCCATAAGAAAGGTCACTTTGCTAAAGTATGTCGTGCTAATGCATCAACAAGAGCTAGTGCTTCTACGCATTCCGACCAGGCGACTCTAGCAACAGTGACTTCTGCGGCTGCTCAAATTCACTGTCAAAGGCAGTTGTGAAAGTGCTCATCAAAGGAACAGAAGTAGATGGTCTGATTGACAGTGGCAGCTCAGAGAGTTTCATCAACCTTGACGTAGTTAAACGCCACTCCTTGACGGTACATCACTCATCAGGTACCGTTTCCATGCATCAACATCTCTCTCTATTCAGACGTTAGGGTTTTGTAAGGTAAACCTTAGAGTTAATGGCAGGGATTATCAAGATGTACATTTAGCTGTTCTGCCACAACTGTTCTCTGATGTGATCCTTGGTCAGGACTTTCAGAAGCGTCATGGTAGTGTTACCTTAACATATGGAGGTGAACTGCCTCCTCTGTTGTCTGTGGTCTTAGCACTTTAAGGTAGACCCACCAAAGCTGTTTCAATCTTACTGCGGATTGTCATCCTATATCAGCTAAGTCACGCCGCTATTCTTATGAAGATAGGATGTTCATTGAGAAAGAAACTCAGAGGCTGCTGAAGGAGGGTATTATAGAACCAAGTAATTCTCCTTGGCGTGACAGGTCGTTGTTGTCAAGGATTATTATAGGAAACGGAGGCTGGCTATCGACTATTCTGAGACAATCAACAAATTTACACTTCTTGATGGGTACCCTCTACCTCGAATTGATGATACAGTGAACAAAATTGCTCAGTACTATGTGTTTAGCACAATTGATCTACGAAGTGCCTATCATCAAGTCCCTATAAGGAATGAAGATAAACCATACACAGCGTTTCAGGCTAGTGACGGCCTCTATCAGTTTACCAGAGTCCCTTTTGGGGTTACCAATGGGGTAGCCTGTTTCCAACGAATTATGGATTCACTCATTTAGGAAGAGCAACATGGGAACTTATGCATATTTAGATAATGTTACCATTTGTATCAAGACCCAGGAGGAACATGATGCAAACCTTCATAAGTTTTTGGAAGCTGCCAAGAAGAAAATATCAGTTACAATGAAGAAAAGTGCACTTTTTCCACTAAAAGGCTTAACATCCTTGGTTATGTGGTGGAAGGAGGTGCAATATCCCCAGACCCTGAAAGACTTCGACCTCTACGGGAACTTCAATGCCCCAAGACAAAAAGTCACTCCAAAGAACTCTTGGTCTTTGCTATTACTCACAGTGGATCTACAACTATTCAATAAAGTTCGCCCACTGAGTGCTAGCACGATATTTCCTGTGACAAAGGAAGCAGAAACTGCTTTCATACTCTCAAACAGGACATTGAAAACTCAGTAGTTCAGGCCATTGATGAGTCCCTACCATTCGAGGTGGAAACGGATGCATCTGAAGTTGCCATTGCTGCAGTCCTATCTCAGGCAGGACGTCCCGTAGCTTTCTTTTCAAGAACTTTTCAAGGATCAGAGAAGTGCTATGCTGCTGTAGAAAAGGAAGCCCAGGCCATCATAGAAGCAGTTCGCCACTGGAGGCATTATTTAACAGGCAGACATTTCACTGTAAGGACTGACCAACGGTCCGTGATGTATATGTTTGACAAGAAGCACAAAAGTAAGATCAAGAATGACAAGATATTACGCTGGAGGATGGAACTATCGTGTTATAACTTTGATATTCTGTATCGACCGGGTGAAGAAAACATTTCACCTGATGCATTCTCTAGGTCCCACTGTGGAGCAGCATGTCATGATTTGCAATCACTCTCAGAGCTCCACAAGGCCTTGTCACCCAGGAGTTACACGCCTGTATCATTTTGTTAAATCTAAGAATATGCCCTACTCAGTGGAAGAGGTGCGACAAGTGATCAGATCATGCAGAGTATGTGCAGAGTGAAGCCAAACTTTCACCAGCCATAGAAAACTCATCTCATAAAAAGCCACCCAGCCTTTCGAGAGACTGAATATAGATTTCAAAGGACCTCTACCAAGCATAAACCAGAATAGGTATTTCCTTAACATAGTAGATGAATATTCTAGGTTTCCTTTTGTGTTCCCCTGTGCAAATATGACTGCTTCAACTGTCATCAGTTGTCCTTCCCAGTTATTCGCTATTTTTGGTATGCCGGCTATATCCATTCAGACAGGGGATCCTCGTTCATGAGTAATGAACTTCATGAGTTTTTGGCTAACAAAGGGATTGCTTGCAGCAGAACAACAAGCTACAACCCTCAAGGCAATGGTCAAGTGGAGCGGTTCAATGGTACTATATGGAAGTCAGTTACAATGACACTGAAATCTCGCAATCTACCGGTTCAACACTGGCAGACTGTCTTACCTGATGCCCTTCACTCTATTAGATCATTGCTGTGCACAGCTACTAATGCTACCCCTCATGAGAGACTCTTCAACTATTCACGTCGTTCCTCTACGGGAGCCTCCATGCTCACCTGGTTATGTCACCCTGGACCCATTCTCCTGAAGAGTCACCGTAGGATGAACAAGACGGATCCTTTAGTGGAAGAGGTAGATCTCCTACAAGCTAATCCGCTTATGCCCACATTGCTACCAAAATGGTGAAGAGACTACTGTATCTACAAGACACTTAGCCCCAGTTGAAACCAATGTTAGTGCGGAATCTCAAGATACACCAATAGATGTTGCAAAGATGCTTGGTTTCTCCAGGGAAGCCTTTTCAGGCTACCCCTATTGAAATAGAGGACGCCGCTCCAGCCGATAGTCAAACCCTGCTAGAAAATACCAACCCGGTGAAGAGGCTCAAGGGCTACGAAGGTCTGGCGTACCGTCACCCACCTAACCTGTTTGGAGGATTACTGTATCTGATATTTTAGAAGGGGAGATTGTAGTGATACCGCTCTTGTGGGGACCGCAGCAGGACCATACTGCACCACCTCAGGGGCCCCTTACAATAACAACAAACAGTACAGCGATGGCCCAGCATGGCGTGTGGTCTCTCTCTTACACAGATACATTCGTGATGCAGATTACATGGTAAGCTTAAATATGTCGCCAGTAGCTATAGCTTTTCTGAGGACATATGCACCTTACATCACCTGTCCTGCAGCAGCAGTCATTAGATGTATTTTCTTCTGTTGCAGACATGTACCATGGATTTTGTGTTCAATAAAGCCTAGGAATAAGGCCTGTATTTTTATCACAACACTGCACATAAAAGTGAAATAGCTCTGTAATCCCTAATCGTTTCCACCAATTTCCCTTAGGCACTAAAACCACAACTCCAGTGCGCTGATCCTCACCCATATCCTTACTTCCTTCAACGATTGAAAACTTTTGTCAAACATTCCTTCAACACTCCCCAATGTTGAACATAAAAATCACTAGGTAAGCCATCGACTCCCGGCGCTTTACCCATCTGCATCCCCTTTACTGCGAACCACACTTCCTCCTCAGTTATACTACCCTCCATACCTTTCCTCTCCTCCTCACTAATCCTACCTGTATACCCTCCAAAACTTCCTCTTTCGCCTCCACCTCCTCCAACCTCAGGTCTAGATACCGCGAAACCAAACATCCACAAACCCACTCATACCCTCTGTCGACCCAGTACCTGTCCCTCCGTATACCCACCCAACTCCTCGTGCACCTTCAATGACGTCATCGTCATACCCTGCCTCCTCTTTCGAAAACCACGCAAGACAGTCAAAGACGGCTTGTCCCCAATCACATCCTCAATACCTGCCCTCACTCCTGATAGCCTGGAATCTCTCATTCTGTATATCCTTCAACTGGCCCCTCAAAACCTCTATGTCCTCCAGGAGTAACCCGCCCCCCCACATAACTATCCCGCAACTGCCCTCCAAATACCTCTGCAGGCCATAACGCAATCGCGCCTGCTCTCTACCTTCACGTTTATAAAAATCCTGAATACCCACTTTCGCCACTCCATTCCACCAACCCACCACATCTTCCTGGTCCTTCCCATCATTCCACATCCCCTCCCACCACTCCTCAAAACTCCTACACAGTTCCCCTGCAATAAGCCCACGTTAAGCTTCCAATAACTAGCATAAGTTCTAACAGCTCCCTCCCATCCCAACACTGCCAACAAACCCCTGTGATCGGAAAACCCAACATCAACGCAATTCACGCCCTCCACTATCACATCCCTCGACACATACACACGATCGAGTCTTGCAGCATAGCCCCTACGTATGAACGTATGTTCTATATGCCACATCTCTGACTCCTGCCGCACCCAAAACATCACGCAAAACCCCCAACTCACACCCCGCCCCTCTCGGTTCCACATCCCTCTTCCTAATCACACAATTCCAATCCCCTGCGATAATAGTCACAACCGGCAACCCACGTAAGAAATATATCAACTCCTCTCTCACAAATTCTTCCTTAGTTTTTCTACAACTTATAGCCGGCATATAAACTCCCACTATACACACTCTGACATTCCCCCATAAACCCTCAACCCTTACCACCCTCCCACCCCCCCTTCCCATGCCAACAACCGAAAGGGACTGGTCACACGTATTCCTATAGCCACCCCTCCCTTGAAACTACCCGCACTACCCGCATAAACTGTAAAACCACTTAACGTCAAATCTCTCCCCATCCTATAATTATGTTCTTACAATATACCACATCCACATTTAAACGTCTTAATGTCACCCTACCCATTTACGTTTGACCTCCGCTCGGAGGCCATTTACATTCATCGTTAAACACCTGAAAAGAACGCAGGGGCTTTCCTCTACTTTTCAACTTCCTCGTCACTACCGACTTTCCCTTACTAATGCCCCTCTTCCTCTACTGCACTCCCAGTACTTGCCTGTCTGCTTTCCTGTCCCTCATCCCCTCTCTACCCTTGACACTCCCCCGTCCCCCTTTTGCCACCTCCACCCAGGCCTTCTTGCACACCTGTTGCCCAGGTGTTAGGACATCGTCCTCAACTAGACCACTAGGCCTTTTCCTGGAGTCCCCTGTAGCCTCCATAGCCTCACAATCTCTCCCTGTGCACTTCTACACCAACCTCCTGGACCTTTAAGGCAAGGCCCCCTCTCTGAGACGCCCATCACACTCGTCTCACTCTCGTCCCTCCTCACCTCTGATCCTAAGTCCTCCACACCATGCTGTGTGCCCTCACACACAGGACTGTCCAACAACAGTGGAAAATCCTCCAAAAGCGGCTCAGACAAAACCAAGTTCACACCTTCCGGCAGAGCCACTTCCTCCGTCTCCGCTGTCTCGCCATCCTGGGTCACCTGTGACAACGTTAGTACGCGCCATCCTCCTTATCAACAATGTCACTCCATTGTCCACTTGGCACCACGCTCATATTCTCCCGTGGCGACTCATCCATAGCATCCACGACCACCACGTCATCCTTCCTCATACCATCAGCAGCGCCATGTCTCTGATGGCCCATCCGACGATCACATGCCGCCGCCACATGTCCAGGTAATCCACACAGGCGACACGTTCGAACTTCGCCTCGTAAGTCACATAGACTTGCTGCCGGAACTCATCCATCATGACGTAAGAAGGTATCTGACGTTTGAGCGTCATTTTCAAAGAAAATGAACCTTCTGGCAGCCCGCATAAGTCCCCCGTCAACCGCCCCACCGTTGCTGCATGGACGTCACCAAATTGACTGAAGATGTTTCTACATCAACATCCAACGCTTTGAACGGCACGTTTCGAATCCGTATATAAGGAGTACCGGGACACATCTCGAAGCCGTACCTCTAATCCTGTTGACGACAATCCTCTTCTCCTGATACGTTTCAACCACTGCTCATATGCGCTGGCCACTGCAAATTTGACAAAATCCTCGACGAACCGTTGAGAGATATTCCAAATAATTCTTCATTGGATATCCCTAAAGAATCCCTCAAAACAGCTGGGAGTAGAACATCTGCGTTGCTTGGGTAAATCACGCCCTGCAACACTTCAATACAGACAGTATTGACACGTCGTCTGTAGCGCTCCACCATGTTGATGAAAACTCAGCACACTAAAGGCAACTCCACGTCGCCTGGTGAGGATGGTATTACCTACAATATACTAAGATTGCTGTGTCGAGTACCAGGCAATCCTTTACTCGAATTATACAACATGAGTTATGTAACTGGGGAGCTCCCTAAATCTTGGACCAACAGCCTCATCATTCCCATTCCTAAGCCCAATCAACAAAATTCATTTCGCCCAATATCTCTTACTAGCTGCTTATGTAAAACATTTGAGAGGATGATTCTGAATCGTCCATGTACAGAATCAAAAATTTTTGTCCCCCTGATTGCATGGTTTCATGCATGGAAGGAATGTGACCCAATGATAGCTACCTTTCTACTCTGCACACTGACAGCTCATACACTACCTTCCTTGACCTTAAATCTGCTTTTGACTTTGAATTAGGAACCCCACAGGGATGTGTGCTCAGTCCCACTCTATTCAATATTCTAATTAATGCCTTACTTAATGCTATGCCTAGTTCAGCCCCATCATTATATGATCAGTTTTGCTGATGATATAATGATTCACACCACCGGATTCTCCAACACCCAAAACATCCTTAACCATGTACTAGCCTCGTGTCAGGACCTAGGGTTGATAATTCTACTGATAAAACAAAATACTCAATAGGGTCCTCCGAAGAGAGGCACTGTTCGCCAGGGTCCAGTTGCATGATGGGTCTCTTCTAGAATATGTAAACAGATACAGGTATCTAGGCTTTGAGGTCCCAAATTTCTTGGACCTGTTGTAACGAGACTTTGTCGTCAATACAAAGAAAGGCTGAGAGCACTTAGAGTTGTGGCAGGGTTTCACCCCAGGTATGGTTAATGTTAAAATTGTGAAAATGATGTATCTTGCTTATATTAGATCATTAGTTGATCATGCTGCGCCACTACTTGCTCTTGTGTCTGACTGGAAGCTTGAGGGCTGAAAAACTGCAGAATTTTAGGATGCCCTCGTACTGCCAAAATTTTAATATGCAGAAAGAACTTGATATTCCAAGCATCGAGATCGTGTTACTGAAAGAAATATCCTAATTGGGGAATATGCTCAGGCAAGCCCATTCAAACCCCTGCACAGAAGCCCTCCAAACTTTCCTCAGCACTGGTGACATCCCTCCAGATGGATCGAAAAAAATGGAACCGACCTCCCATGAATCAGATACATGATCTGTGGCAAGTAAGGCAACAGCGGCATTTCGCTCCATGGAATATTACCCTATTCCAAACTACCATCCCTCCATTTCAAACTACTTCTTAAATCACAACCAAAGCTTCGCCTTGAAGCCAAACATGATGCCTTGCTTTTATTGATAATTTAGCCAAACAGCAAACCTCTCTCCAAATTATTTACGTTGATGGTTCAGTTCACCAATCACTGATGCAGCTGGTAGGTTGTTGTCATACAGAGGATGGCTCTCTTAAAGAAATTGGGGCACGCATCAATAACTGGGCCTCTACCCTTAAGAAAGAACTGTTTGCCATACTTCCTTGCACTCAAATGCGTCCATTTATCTAAGGTTGACCTCTAATTGTAACTGATTCTCTGTCAACCATAAATGCTCCCCAACTCATCAAGTATAACTTGTAGCATGCTTGTGTCAGAAGCCAGACACAGGTATGGTAGGATTGTGGATAGTAGAGTCCCGAGTGCACATGCTGTGGATTCCATCTCACATTGGTCTTCAGATGCATGATAGAACTGATAAATTGGCTAAGTTTTATGCTTTCAAAGAGGGGTAGATTACAATCTGTTTGTCAGTTAGCAGTTTGAGAACAATAATAGAAAAGAACTTCAACTGAATTTTATTGACTTAAGACTCAGGGAGATTGACACCAGTCAGTCCATCTATCATCATTCTATCATGCAGGAGGAGCCATGTCTATGGTGCATCCAACAAAATAAGCAGACTCTGGATGTCACCACGCCCGCCTCCGGCTGGGTTACAAGTATCTTTGGCAGGTTAAATCACCACCACCAGATGTAGACCAAACAAAATGTAAACTTTGTCAGTTGGATTATTGTCACACCCTACGTCATTATGTACTGGAGTGCAAAAATTAATAATTCAGAGACAACTCACTCAGAAATGTTCATGATATGTCAAAGTATTTTATCCACAGTGGTATATTACAGACCATTCTGGAAAAATACCCTGACTTTGCTCCCTGAATAAAGCATTGCCACGTGTGTGTGTGTGTGTGTGTGTGTGTGTGTGTGTGTGTGTGTGTGTGCGTGTTGGATTGCCTTTTGTCCTGTCCATGTCGATTGAAGGCTGGGCCTGTTGTGCGTGTGTGTACTCACCTAATTGTACTCACCTAATTGTGGTTGCAGGGGTCGAGACTCAGCTCCTGGCCCCGCCCTCGCTGTCCGCTACTGGGTCTCTGCTCTCCCTGTTCCATGAGATTTATCATACCTCGTCTTAAAACTATGTATGGTTCCTGCCCCACTATATCTTTCTAGACTATTCCACTTCCTGACTACTCTGGGCTGAAGAAATGCTTCCTAACATCCCTTTGACTCATCTGAGTCTTCAGCTTCCAGTTGTGTCCCCCTTGTTTCTGTGTTCCCTCTCTGGAACATCCTGTCCCTGTCTACCTTGTCGATTCCCGCAGTATTTTGTATGTCGTTATCATGTCTCCTCTGACCCTTCTTTCCTCCAGTGTTGTATGTATGTATATATGTGTGTGTATGTGTATGTGTGTGTGTGTATGTGTGTATGTGTATATGTAAGTGTTTTATGTGTGACCCAACAAAAAAAATTTGCACCAAGAACTCATTACAGTTGTGACTGGGTGTAGACTAGTGAAGTGTTCATTGCGTTATAATTTGTTCATGATTGTAACCATGTATAAACGTAAGTAAGTAAATTTACTTACATGTTTCATTACATTGTAACTTGTGAGTTCATTACCTTGTAGCTTGCTAGTTCATTACCTTTGTAACTTGCTCAGTATCAAACTTTGGGGTCAGTCCCTGGACCCATTATGTACCTCTGTAATCTTTTGACACGCCAGGATGGGATGGGGTGCATAATAAAGATATCAAACTAAAACTAAAACTTAAGTTCCCCTCTGAGATTATGGCACTAAGTTCTTGCACACTAATTCCCTTGTTTTTTGGCTCAGTATAACTGTTTACTGCCTGATTTGTTCCGAGCAATGGAGGGATGTACCTTATAAGATCACTGGCACAGTTTTAAAGTTCTAGCACGCAAAGGAGACCGCGAAAAACACGAAAAAACACGGAGCAAGGAACACGGCAGGGCCCTAAGATACGCCTACAGGTATATAGCCATAAACCCGTAGATAGATCTAACATAGTTCTAAATGTCGATAACGAGGTATGCCACGAAACAACTAAAGTGGCAAATTGTTTTAATTCATACTACACAACTGTCGCATCAACACTAGTAAGTAAGCTACCAGCTGCATCAAATATCTTTAACACAGACTCTGTTAAATTTAAAACATACTATACCAATAAAGGAGTAACTCCAAACAGTTGTCAACTAGTAAGTGTATCTCATGACTTCGTGCAAAAAGAACACCGGCCCAGATAACATCCAGTCTAAGTTTCTAAAAGATGGTGCATCTGAACTGGCAATCCCCATTGCTCACATATTAAATTTGTCCATCACCACAGTACCAGAGGGGTTCAAGGAGGCCAGAGTTACTTCTATCTTCAAGAAAAATAGTAGGTCTGATGTCAGCAACTATAGGCCCGTTAGTATACTCAGTGTAATATCCAAAATTCTAGAGAGGGCGGTGTACTATCAAGTAGTTAAATATCTTAGTGACAACAACATTCTTCATAGTTACCAATCAGGCTTTAGGAGATCTTACTCAACCGACACCTCCCTAATTAATCTGATGTATTACATGAGAACTGAAATGTCTATAGGGAACCTCAGGAATGGTAACTTTAGACTTGCAAAAGGCCTTCGATACTGTCAACCACTATGATCAAGCTTATGATCACCCCAGAAAATGCCGTTCCCATATGAAAACAGGCAAATGCAACCTCCCGTCCTGTAAGTTTTTCCACCCTGAAATGTGCCACACATCAATTCAGGAAAAGACAGTCTATAACTTTTGCCAGGCATACACCTAAAGGGTACGAGGCGACACAGAACATCCAGACCATGGCAAAATCAAATTATACAGCCACTCCGGGAGAGAGGTTTTTAGTGCCAGGAAGGAAAAAAACTGGCAGGAAATGACAGAAATTGTACACCAACTGCAATCATTTCTGGAGTGGAATCAAGTCATGTGGCCTCCCTCCATTACAACAGATATTAGAGCCAGGAAAAAAGACCCCCATACACCAATCCAAACTACATTCATCTTTTAATATACAGGGTCTAAAGCCAGCAAACAAACAACAAGGTACCTACATTCGTGGACTGTTAAGAGTCAAATGCTATGTTTGCGGCTTTCACAGAGCACCACAAAAAATCACTTGGACAATGAAAATGGATCCCGGGCTACAACCATACAGGTGTGACAGAGTGAACAGGCAAAAAAGGGGTTGGCCTGTATACAGAGTCACTTATATGTTCCTCAACACGTAGAACACAAAGAGTAGTAGTCAACAGAGTAAAGTCTGAGGCAGCTACTGTGAAAAGCTCTGTTCCACAAGGCACAGTACTTGCTCCCATCCTATTCCTCATCCTCTATCAGACATTGACAGGATATAAGCCACAGTGCTGTGCCTTCCTTGCAGATGACACCGAATCTGTATGACAGTGTCCACCGTTGAAGAGCACTGCAAGACTCCAAGCAGACATAAACCAAATCTTTAAATGGGCTGCAGAAAACAATATGAAGTTCAATGATGAGAAATTTCAATTACTCAGATACGGAAAACGTGAAGAAATTAAAATCTCATCAGAGTACAAACTAATTCCAACCAAAATAGAGCGAAAAAGTAATGTCAAAGACCTGGGAGTGATCATGTCAGAGGATCTCACCTTCAAGGACCAACAATGTAGCAATTGCATCTGCTCGAAAAAATGACAGGATGGATAATGAGAACCTTCAAACCAGGGATGCCAAGCCCATGTTGACACTTACAGATCGCTTCTTCTAGGCTGAATATTGCTGCACAATAACTGCACCTTCAATGGGTGAAATTGCTGACCTTGAAAATGTCAGAGAACCTTCACCGCACGCATAAGTGCGATAAACCACCTCAACTACTGGGAACGCTTGAAGTTCCTAAACCTGTCTCTAGAACGCAGGCGGGAGATACATTATTATATACACATGGAAAATTCTTGAGGGTTAGTACCAAACTTGCACAAAAAATCACTCGATAAAGCAAAAAGACTCGGCAGGCGATGTAACATCCCCAATGAAGAGCAGGGTTTCTAGCACGTTGAGGACAACACAATAAGTGTGAGGGGCAGATTGTTCAACTGCCTCCCAGCATACATCAGGGGATTACCACAAGCCCTGGCTGTCTTCAAGCAGGCACTGGACAGGCACCTCAAGTCAGGTCCTGATCAGCCGGGCTGGGGTCTTGGACTGCGGCGGCCAGCAGTAACAGCCTGGTTGATCAGGCTCTGTCAACAAGAGGCCTGTCCAGACCGGGCCGCAGGGGTTGACCCCTGGAATTCTCCAGGTAGACTCCAGGTAGAAACTACTAAATGCCTCAAATGATGTGATTGAAGTAATGAATAAAGGTCGAGAATCAAAACCTGGTCATCGTGGTTGTCTACAAGCCCCCGGATGCAACGGTCCCAACAATTCCGGAACAGTTCTGAAAATTGACCACTGTCTGGAAAATCTTCCAGTTCCTGCCCCCAACATCTTGCTACTGGGTAATTTCAACCTCAGGCACCTAAAATGGAGGAACATTGCAAACAATGTGGTAGCAGAGATAACACCATGAGGCAGCTCAGATGAAAATTCACACATGCATGAACTTTAAATCTCTACCAAGTTCACCTTAAACCAGCAAATAGTAGGCCACAAGATTAGAGAATACGCTGGACCTCATCTTCACCAACAAGATGATCTGATACGAAATGTCATCTCAAAAACAATAGTGGGTTGGGACAGTAGGAGGATTGAATACTGTTTGTTGGTTCAGTCATTTTAATTGTTTTGTTATTGTTGTTGTTGTTATGGAAGCCCTGAGAGTACATTGTTATTTGTTACTCTGGGTTTTCTTAACTCAACCACTACAGTGGCGACGAGGATGGGATCATCAGGGCCAAGGATAGTGGGCCACTGTGGCCTGAATAGTGGGGATATTGCCAGCAGGACATGCAGCAGAACGGTGATACAGCGCAACAAGGGCGCATGGCAGCATCACAAGGAAGGTTGGAACCTGACCCACGTAAGATTTCTTTGGAGCTTTGGCTAAGGTGTTGGAAGCCAATTCTCACTTAGGAATTAAAGAGCAAGATAACAAGAGGAATTTCTTGCTAGTGTCCCTGGGATCAGAAACTTACAGTGTTTTAGGTAATGTGTGCTCCAGATTTACCACACACGACAGACTTAATGCACTGGAAATTATTATGCAGTGAAACCAGCCTACCACCGCAGTTTGTTGGCTTTTCAGCAGAGGAAGAAACGACAGGTGAGCCTTGCATGAATTATATACAGATTTAAAAGCGTTGGCTGTGAACTGTACCTTTGGGGGACAATTTGACCCCAAGTGGAGACCAGTTGTTTATGGCGGTGGGGATGAAGTGTATTTCCTCACCAGTTGCAGAAAATTTGGATTTGCAAAGTGTGCAGTCTGCAAAACTATTTGACAAACTTTTGAACTTGGAACAGGCATTTGTTACAGATCAGAACTCTGCTCCTAGACAAGTGATTAATGCTGTGAAATGTAAACATTG